>BDUI01006243.1:41973-53209 GCA_002335545.1 Apodemus speciosus
CACACACACACACACACACACACACACACACACTCACACATGCCCTAAGCCAAAACACTCAAAAAAAGGAAATACCAAGACTTTCATTTTCTTTAGAAGTTTCTCCATTAATTAATGCATTCTGCCTCCTTAAAATAGAATCTACAACTTAACATGAATTCAAGTCAGGTGTGCCTCCTGTTCACTAGAGGACATTCCAGCAAGCAGAATCATAACCATGGTCTTTTCTTATTTTGTTTTTCTCCTTAGGAAAGTTTTTCTAAAGATTCATGCACAGAATAAGTATAATCTCATACTAACAACAGCTATCAGCTTTCCTAGTAAGTAGATGATTTCTCGAAATGTTTTTTTCCTCCTATTTCTTCAGTTGTGTCTCATTAATATCCATTGCTTTTAAGTTAGGTTTCATGGGTCTGGCCTGCTTCTCTCAGTCATTGCAGGAACACCTTCTTATCTACTTATAATTTATGTGGGAAACTAGATAAGGAAGCATAAATCTAGAGAGACCTAAATTAGAATCTTGTTKGACTGAATCTCCTCCAAGGTCCTGGAAACCACTATTCCACACTTTGATTTTGACTGTTTCATAAGCCGCATAAAAGTAGAATCACATAGTTTTTGGCTCTGGGTGGTTGCTGTATTTTAGATAAATATCCACTGCCTTCATCTGCAGTAACAGCAAATTCAAGGAATAACTTCTTTCTAAGGCCAAATGATGCTGCATTGCTTGCAGATGCCATATTCTTTCTCCCCCAAACATCTGTTGATGGCCTTTAAGGTGTCCTCCACATTTTGGATATTGTGATTAGCATATAGTGAAAGTATTAATGATAATATATCTTTTAGACAGGGCCTCCTGCACCTCAGCTCAGGATGATTGTAAACCCCAAATCTCATGCCTCTATCTACTAAGTACTCTATCCAAGTACTGAGAGTCCCAGGCAGGCACCATCATTCCCAGTGCTAAGGTGTGCTTTATGAGATAATGAGCAAGGTCACTGGCATAGCTAGGTTTGTGAAAACATTAGATAGAGGAGAGATTTTTCCCTGTGGAATCAAAGGAAAAGAAGCTCTTTTTTTCCAATTAAACTTTTTTATTAGATATATATTTATTTACATTTCAAATGTTGTCCCTTTTCCTGATCCCCCTACCTCCGCTGGAAAATCCCATAACCCATCTACCCTCCCCTTGTTCCCCAATCAATTCTCTCCCACTTCCCTGTCCTGGTATTCCCCTACACTGTGGCATCAAGCCTTTCCAGGACCAAGGGCCTCTCCTCTCTCTGATGTCCAACAAGGCCATCCTCTGCTGCCTATGTTTCTGGAGCCATGTGTACTCTTTGGTTGATGGTTTTGTCCCTGGTAGCTCTGGGAGTACTGGGTGGCTCATATTGTTGTTCCTCCTATGGTGCTACAAACCCCTTCAGCTCCTTGGGTCCTTTCTCTAGCTCCTCCATTGGGGACCCTGTGCTCAGTTCAATGGCTGGTTGAGAGTGTCCTCCTCTGTATTTGTCATGCACTAGCAGAGCCTCCCAGGTGACAGCTATATCTGGGCTCTGGTCAGCAAGCACTTGTGGGCATCGATAATAGTGTCTGGGTTTTGTAACTGTACATGGGCTGGATCCCTAGGTGGGGCAGTCTCTGGATGGTATTTCCCTCAGACTCTTACAGGTTYCACTCTTACACAATCCATCTGACTCAGACAGATACAGACACTCATAGCCAAACAATGGATGGAGCTCAGAAAAATCTTATGGAAGAACAAGAGGAAGGATTTCAAAGAAAGGGAATGGAACTTCACAGGAAGACCAACCAAGTCAACTAGCTTGGACTCTACGGGCTCTCAGAGTCCGAACCATCAACCAAAGATTATACACTGGCTAGACCTAGGCCTTCCTACTCATATGTAGCAGATGTGTAGCTTGACCTCCATGTGGGTCCTGAGCAACTGGAGCTGGGCTATCCCAAAACCTGTTGCCTGTATATGGGATATGTCCTTCTAGCTGAGCTGCCTTGTCTTGCCTCAGTGGGAGAGGAGGTGCCTAGCCTTGAAGAGACTTGAAGTGCTGGGGGCTGAGGGGGACCTGCCTAGAGGAGAAGAGGAGGGGCAGAGGGAAGGATTGTGGGAGAAGGTGACTGGGAAGGGAGTAGTGAGTGGGATGTACAGTGAATAAATAAAAAATAAATTAATTAAAAAAAAACAAGAAAATTTCACAACATTGTTTGCACTCACCAATAACAAGCAGCAAGAAATGAAGAAGATAATGAAATCAAACACCAGAGCTGAAAGCCAGTACACAAGGACGGATACCCCGCTCAGAAACTGCATGTGCTTTGCCCTGGTGAGTCTCTCGGTCACTGTCAGGATGCAAAAGCCACTGACCAAAAGAGCCACACCCAGCTGAATTTTGAAGGCCACAATCCTCCCATCTGTACTCCTACAGAAGGAACAAAAGGAAGATACAGATTTCTACCAATGGCTATTTTTGTCTCAGAAATATAACTGGTCAAGGTGGGAAGAATGCATTTCAAGTGCAAAAGTAAAACAAACAGCAACAACAACAAAAACATACCCCGACGATTCTTTACTGTGGAGGCGTAGCAGGGGTTTATTGAAGACTGTTATGGAAGCATCAGCACCAGAAAGTGACATGAAAAGAATGTTGTCTAAAACTGCCAGGGATAGAGACGGTGAATGGTAGGCTTCGTTGTTGAACAGAACAGTAAGCTTTGCTCTATTTGCAACCACCTTGATAGAAAGTGCGATGATACATAATCGAATGCACTCGTCATTTCCCTCCAAATATTTGAGTAGATCACCTAGGGTGAAGACACAATACTGGTCAGTAAATCCAACATACAGATCACGCCAAAGTCTGCCATCCAAGGACTAATAATCAAGTCAAGTTTCTAACAACTTGCAATCTTGCTGAGATAATTCTTTCAAACATTTGCTGTTACCCTTGGGATAATTCCATCATTAAAGTCTGGGATTTCTCACTGTATTTACTGTAACCCAAAGTACAATTTTGCTGAGGAAACAGCCTGCTGCACTTCTTCAACTCAACTACCTCTCTTTAACAGATTGGTAAGAAATTTAACTCACATTGCAGAGTTCACTAAACTTTCCTCTAATAAAATGGAAAAACTAGTGTAAGGTTTTTAAAGCCCAGAGGACCTCCACCCAACAAACACCAAAACCCCTGCCCTGCCAAATGCCACTCCCCTTCAGTCTCTTCTGCCAGTCCCTCCACAGGAGTGCGGAGAGGCCTGAGAGCACAGATAGGACCACCCCTGCTGCTCAGAGGAATTTGTTCAGAACCCTCAGGCCAGAGCCTTCTGGTTTCTATCTCTGAAAAAAGACAGCATTTTAATCAAACAGTGCTGGATCAATTGGAGGTCAGCATGTAGAAAAATGTAAATTAATCCATTCTTATTTCCTTGTACCAAGCTCAAGTCCAAGTGGCTTATACTCTAAGAACACCAATGGCTTATACTCTAAGAACAAGAATCGACAAATGGGACCTCATAAAACTGCAAAGCTTCTGTAAGGCAAAGGACACTGTCAATAGGACAAAACAGTGACCAACAGATTGAGAAAAGATCTTTACCAATACTGCATCCAATAGAATGCTAATATACAAAAGATACAAAGAACTCAAGAAGTTAGACTCTAGAGATCCAAGTTACCCTATTACAAAAATGGGATACAGAGCTAAACAGAGAATTCTCAACTGAGGAAACTCAAATGGCTGTGAAGCACCTAAAGAAATGTTCAACATCCTTAGTTATCAGGGAAATTCAAATCAAAACAACCCTGAGATTCCACCCACACCAGTCAGAATGGTTAAGATGAAAAACTCAAAAGACAGCCAATGCTATCGAGAATGTGGAGAAAAAGGAACATTCCTCTATTGCTGGTGGGATTGCAAGCTGGTACAACCACTCTGGAAATCAGTTTGGCTAACCCTTAGAAAATTAGACATAGTACTACTTGAGGACCCAGCTATACCACTCCTGGGCATATACCCAGAAGATGCTTCAACATGTAATAAGGGCACATGCTCCACTATGTTCATAGTAGCCTTATTTATAATAGCCAGAAGCTGGAAAGAACCCAGATGTCCTTCAATAGAGGAATGGATATAGAAAATGTAGTACATTTACACAATGGAGTACTACTCAGCTATTAAAAACAATGAATTCATGAAATTCTTAGGCAAATGGATGGAGCTAGAAAGTGTCATCCTGAGTGAGGTAACCCAATCACAAAAGAACACAGATGGTATGCACTCACAGATAAGTGGATATTAGCCCGAAAGCTCAGAATAAACAAGATAAAATACACAGACCACATGAAGCTCAAGAAGAAGGAAGACCAAAATATGGATGCTTTGGTTTTTCTGAGAAATGGAAGAAATAGTCACAGGAGCAATTATGGAGACCAACCGTGGGGCAGAGACTGAAGGAAAGGTCACTCAGAGACTGTTCTACCTGGAGATTCATCCTATAAACAGTCACCAAACCCCAACACTATTATGGATGCCAAGAAGTGCTTGCCAAAAGGAGCCTGTTATGGCTATCTCCTGAGGGGCCCTGCCAGAGTCTTACAGATACAAAGGCAGATGCTAGCAGCCAACCATTGGACTGAGCATGGGGCCCTCAATGGAGGAGTTAGAGGGAAGACTGGAGGAGTTGAAGGGGTTTGCAGCCTCATGGGAAGAAAGATGATGTCAGTCAACCAGACCCCCAGAGCTCCCTGGGACTAAGCCATCAACCAAGGCGTACACATGGTTCCAGGTGCAATTGTGGCAGAGGAATGCCTTGTCTGGCATCAGTGGGAAGAGAGGTCCTTGTTCCTTTGAAGGCTTGATGGATGCCCCAGCATGGGGGGGGGTAGGTGGGAGTGGATTGCGCAGAGGGGCATCTTCTTGGAGGCAGGGGGAGGGATGATGGATTGGGGGTTTTCTGGGAGGGGGCAAACCAGGAAAGGTTATAATATTTATAATGTAAGTGAAGAATATATTCAATTTAAAAAAATAAGGAAAAAAAAAAGAATCAGAGACAGCACCACTCCCACTGTTAGGAATTCCACAAGAACACCAAGCTGTACAACTAAAACAGATGGAGTGGACCTAGGTCAGACCCACACAGGCTCCCTGGCTGTCAGTCAGTTCAGTCTCTGTGAGCTCCTATAAGCTTTGGTTAGTTGATTCTGTGGGCCATGTTCTTGTGGTGTCCTCAACCCCTCTGGGTCCTAGAATCTTTCCTTCCCATTTTCCACAGGATTCCCTTGGGCTCTTTTTGAGACTATTTCAGAGCTACAAAGCACCAACATTTTTTTTTGGTCAAAATCCCGAGAGTTATAAAAGCATTGAGGGGAGCCCAATATTTTGTTCCCTTCTGAGTGGTGGGAAATCCCTGTAAGTCTCCAGGATTTCAGTGAAGCCCGAGACCACCATACCCTGCACAGCAGTGAAGAAGAGACAGACTAAGCCTTATACAAATCCAGCCTCCATCCAACAAGGCTCTACTCAGTTCTGCAGTGGGTTGAATGATGCCCATCTACATGGGTGTCAGCTTGCAAATCATTTCACTGTGTCTACTGATTGCAGCACTTATCTATTCTGGAAATAACCTGACAGGGACACTTGGAAATGTGTTTTTACCATTTATGGGCTCATTTCTTAACCCAATCAAAATGACATCAAATTAACCACAAGGTGTGTGTAGACTCATTTGTAATAGCACTTCATTATCATTAGTTTTAAATTACTTATCTTCTATTCCTCAATCTACTTCTTAATCTATTTTACAAGCTAGAATTACTTAACCATCAAAGAAATGTAAGCATTAACATTTAAAGAATTATGCACCTTGAGAAGTGGAATCTATCTCAAAGATATAAGGCTGGCTCAATATAAAAAATAAATGTTACACATGATACCAATAGGCTAGCCAAAATCACACACTCAGGTAAATCTATGAAGCAAAAAGTTCAAGGTACAGAAGAACTGGGCCACTTACGTATTGCTGTTGGAAATGTAAAACTGCAGAGTACATGGAAAAGCAGCTAGTTTCTCAAAGAATTATATAATGCAATTATGATATAAGAAAGTGAAATGAAGATGCACATTCACATTTTAAAAAAGCGGCTTTACTTAAGCTGTGCATACCAGGGAAACTTCGGATGTCTTTCACTGAGTGAATGGTTACACAAACTGTGGTATGCCCATGTCATAGACTAGTAGTTAGCAACTGAAGAGACCAACACTGGATACACACAATTATCAGAAAACCACACTAAGAGAAAATGCGCATTCCAAAATGTTACATACGGTATGATTCCATTTTTATATCACTCTTGGAATTATCAATCTTACAGATACAGAATAGAGACTAGCAGTTTCCAGGGACAAAGATAGAAATAGATAGGAAGTTTGTGTGGTGCTAAAGGCAATAGGAGGGAAAAGTTTGATGGAAATGTTCCATATGTTAACTATTTCATTGGACTGATTCCATTTTCATTTTATAGCTTTGATGGAGGTTACCACCAGTGATGAGCCCTTTTAATGTTTTATAAACCTACATAAACCACAAACAATACAGCTGAATGATACCATTCATGAAAGAATAAAATCTAGTAGTCCAATTCAAGATGTATCTTTTGAACATACCCCATTTTCTCTATCCCTGTTACTCTTGTTCCCTAGCCTAGACTACTACTGTAATGCTGCAGCTGACTTGACTATGGTCTCTCACTTTTCCAGTATTTTCTCCACCTTTTGTATGAGGTCATGTTGAACTGTATGTTTGTTATGTGACAGGAACTGGCTTAGGGGCTAGAGTTATAAAGAAGGCTCTCATCTTCCCATTATTTCTATTGAGAGGCAGATGAATAATGCACAGTTGTAATTTGGTGATGAAGCCCCTAACTGAGGCATGCTTCTAAATAAATGAAGGGAAGGCAGTTTTACTCTGAGAAGGCAGGCAATGCTCAATGTGTTACTGTGGTATAATGAGGGTCAGCAAAAGAATGGAGCAAGTTACCGTGTTATAGTTATACCTTTCTTTGGGAGTGACCCAAGGAAATCATTGAAGAGACAACTTTTTGTTTCTAAGTTAGCCTTACCTTGTACTTCCTTGAGTTGGTGGTTGCCAGGATTTAGAATATCCTCAAGGTGTGTTAAGAGTTTTGTTGTCAAATTAGATTTCCCCAAGATAGAATAAGGCACAATGGTTTGACCATATTCGTCCAAATTCATTTGCCTAATTTTCTTATATCTATGCTCATGGGACTTCAGGAGTAAGAAAGTAGAAATGACAAGCCCCAGTATCTGCACCAAAAGCACCCTCCAGTTTCGCCAGTTGTACATCAGCCTCTTCATGAACATGGCATGGAACTGCTGCAGGTAGAGGGAACACTAGACAAAGAGGAGAGAGACACTGTGTCACTGCAACCTCCAGCATCAGTCACACTGAAATGCATTGACATCAGTCTCTGAAGTTTTGTGGTGTAAAAGTATCGTGGGATAAAACACACATACTTTAAGCACATACAGTTTATCTAAGAAAATAAATAAGTTCTTGGAGGAGACCCAGACCCATGGTGTGGCACCCAGTAATGCTATCACCCATCTGTTAGTATAAGGCAACGTGACAACAAACCACAGCCTTTGGAAGAACTCTTTACTAGAATGTGGCCAAGCACATTTGTTTCTCTACCTTGTGACTGCTTCTTGTACAGCGATAATTGAGTGACAGTGACAGAGACCATGTGGTCCATAGAGCCCTCAGCCTTAGTTATCACTTTACATTGAGTTTCCTGACTTCCGGTATAGCATACTATGTAAAGTGCTTAAGTTGAATGTTGTATATAATACTAAAAGTGGCAACAGGATGCATTTTCCTGACTCCTGGTAACCACTTTGTCTAGGATGATTTATAGCTGCAATGAACAATTGCAAGAGCAAGGGAAGAAATGCTTGGCAGCCCAAGCAGGCTTTCCACGAGGAGAACCTCACTGATTTGGAAACAATCTCACATGCAGTTTTCTTGAAAGACTCAGAATACACWTGCAAATTGATACTTTGAAAAACCAGGCTCTCTAGTACACTTACGCCAACTTGAAAGAGCAGGTAAGTTTCTGGATTTTCAACTCAGAAAACAATAAAATGAAACAAAACAAAAACCCCCAAAGAATTGCAGAGTGATGATATCAGCAGTAAACAGTGGATATGTTTTTCAAGAATCCATCTCTCCACATTTAAACATTGATCAGGCTGGGGGCTCAACTTTTTCACACCAGGTTGGTCCTGTAGTGGCTGTGATCTCTATATTCTTTTGGTTTGTGTATTAATACAAGACAAAACTATTGTGTACTGACTGAGAGATGCCCGTTTCTTAGTAAAGGTTCTTACCCCAGTGTTAAACACAGTGTCTGGGTCTTCGCTCTGGGTGGGAACACCTGCTCTCACGCTGCTGTCAACATCCCTATTCTTGTTCCCTTTGCTTCCTACTGTGGGCGACGGGGTAGCTTTGGCATCTGGTTTTGAATCGTCCAGGTTACTGACCCTATAATGAAAAATAAAGTTTGTCATTTCAACCTTATCCCACTATCCCATGCTTTAAGAATATGAGTTGCAACCCCCGACTCCAAAGGCCCCTTGGGTTATTCATTGTTTAGTGGCAGCTGATTTAGTTCCCCAGCACCAACTCCACTCTGAACCTTGTCATGCTTAAATTACTGAAGTGTGGAATCTCAGTTTGGAGAGCTACAAAGTGTCTTTCCCTCCAAGGATCCCCGCCCCTTTTCTATGTACTTTTACTTACCTGAGGAAGACTTCTTCCATGGTAGTGATAGACACACCAAAGCTAGAAATGCCAAGTTTTTTTTGGTTCTTTTCCAGAGCAGTCAAGAGAGCTTCAAACCTATAAGTAGGAAAAGATGGCCCGGGACTAAAGGAGATGATTTTCATACTTCTTATTATTCAAAAGTGATCTCCCCTCACCATCCCATCAATGCTTATAATCTCATGATTCCATTAATTCAGAAAAGTGAGATACACAGAGAAAGCAAGACAATAAACTGCTAGAGTGTGTTGTTTCCCATGATACTTTATTCTTGGATATGTATAATTTTGATTTTCTAACAAAACTATTAAGATACTCTGTGAAGAGATTGACAGTTGATGGCTGGTAGCTAAAGGAGAGTCGCCATCCTTTGGGGCCACTGTGAGGTTGCCCATTTCCCAATGGTTGGCTTTTCACTCACGTAATATGGGCAGGCCTAACTGGACTCAGTGGGTTATTAAAAATACAGATATGAAAATGGGAGGGAAATGTGTGGTAGAGGCTGGGGAGAGTTGGAGGGGTCAGAGTAGGGTGCATATGATAAAGATGCATTGTGTACTTTTATCAAATTTTCAAAGAATAAAAGTCTAATTTTAAACGACACTCACTGTTACTTTAACTAGTTGACAATAATTAGCTTATTTTACTTATATATGTCATGGTTCCTATTAGCAAATAAAAGAAAAGAAATGGGGGAAACATTTTCAACAGAGGAGAAAGCACTCAGAGACAGGAAATTGCTTAAGTGCAGACAAAACTTAGAATGGATAACTGTTGTTAAATAACTATGAAAACCTATGAAAATAAACTACATTAAACTATAATAAAGTAGTCAAGTGCAATGTAGAAAAATCAAGTCTTTTAAACAACATTTATTTTTATCTAGGAAGATCTTATAGAACAATATGTTCAAAATTTATCTTTTGGAGAAATGTCCTGGTTTCAGTAGCATCTCTATCATGTTTCCAGTGGAGGACAACAGAAACCATCTTCCCATGTGTTCAGTGTCAGGAGAACACAAACTCTCTCTTTGGAAAAAACAATATTTTCTCTTTATCTTCTGTCTGCTTTTTCACACAGTTCTAGATGCACACCTTGAGGTTATAGACAGAGCAGAAACCACCACATCATTTATTCTTGGTGTCCTTTGGGATAATAGCACTCCTAAGGAGATAGTTCAGTGTGGGTTTGGTTTGTATTTCCCAACATTGAGTGTTACTGAGTATTTAATCCACTTACTTTCTTGCTGTTTGTATGCCTTCTTTGGGGGAAATATGTAAATATTTTGAATATTTTACTTATTTTAAAATGTAGTTTATCTTTTGCAGTTGAGATGTTTGGAACCTTGGAGGCCACATGCAGAGGATGAAATTATATCTCATATCTCTTACCACATAACCATGAAACTGCCAAAATAGACAACTAGAGGAAATTACTCATGACCTTGGAAGACTAAGGCAAAGACCTTGGTCTTTGTTTGTTTGTGGTTTGATTTTTAAACATAAAACCTTAAAAATATGGGCAACAAAAGTAAAACAAGCAATGAGGTTGAATGAAATTAAACTCTCTTATACAAGAATGGAGATAACAGAGTAACAGGAAAATGTATAAAATGGAAAATTCAGGAAAAGCATCAGTCAACTTAAACTCACCAGGCTCTCCCAGAACCAATCCCTTTCCTGTGCAATGTTGCAACTTTCATTAGAATACACTGTGCATGTCTTCCTTATAGCTTTTAAGAGTTTCACACAATTATTTTTCCTCTTACTATAGCCCACTGTTGCCCCTGTCCATCTCTGTCTCCCAGACCAAGTGTTTTAAGTCTGTGACAACACTAAGGTGCAGTAGCATCTGATACAAATCTCCACTTAAACTGTTGTGTGCCRTTCTGCAGTTGTGTTTTAAAGTTTGACTTCATTCTAACAAATCTCAACACTCTTAGACAACATGATAATGCACCATTTTGAAACTCAAGATTCTCCTGCTGATACAGCTGGTGACCTGGTGACCAGGTATGTGGCAGATTCTTTGGTTCTCTTTCATGTTCATTCTTCAGGCAAATGGATGTTGGCAATATCTGGGAAGTGGTGAATGCTCAAGCACTGTCAGCCATAAGAAGTGTTGGTGGAACGAAAATCACTGAGGATTTAACTATCATTTCATTGTTTTCCTAGTATATTCTGAAGTAACTGGATTCACAGTTTATTTATTTTATTGGAACCTTACTTCTCATTTCTTAGTTTAAAGATGTTCCAGAGAGCCGGGCGTGGTGGCGCACGCCTGTAATCCCAGAACTTGGGAGGCAGAGGCAGGCAGATTTCTGAGTTCGAGGCCAGCCTGGTCTACAGAGTGAGTTCTAGGAAAGCCAGGGTTACACAGAGAA
>BDUI01006243.1:68332-84682 GCA_002335545.1 Apodemus speciosus
TTGCCATCTGTTTATCTCTGGAGTTAGTTGGTGTGGTGTTAGTTGTTGTGCAGTTAGTTGGTGTGTTTGAAGCTCCTGTGAGCCTTGCGTTTGGCGCTGCTGTCGCCGAGGGTGTCCGTGCTCCCCAGGCAGAAACCAGAAGATTTCTGCTACTGATCTCCAAATTACCTCCTCAGCTCTGCTGGACCGGACCCAAGTCTCCTCCCGGCTTGCTGCTGGGCACGCAACTGGCCTCCAGCCATCTCCTCCTGGCCTGCCTAGATTCCAGATCTTAACAATCAGTTCTTTATTTTCACAGATCTGGGCTCGTCTGTTGGTTCTCTATGGTGATCTGGTCAGGCCACCAGCTCCAAGATGGTAGCGGGTCTTGGGGTTCTGTCCCTGCAGGACTGGAGCTTCTCTCGCTGGACTGCTGGTGCCTAGATGGTGGTGCTCTCAGTCCACAGGGCTCCGTCTGGTTAGCTGTCTGTAGTGCCCTGAGGCAAGATGTCAGCCTCTGCTGTAAGCCAGGCACAGACCTCTGAGCAAGTTGGTTGCTGAGCGGATCGGCATATAGATAGGTGATCAGGCTCTGGGTGCAGGCAAGAGCCTTACAGGTATTCGATKTTAAACTCCAACTCTGTCTGGTGCACCTGGCCCCAGCTGACAGCCATCTGCAGTGACCCGAGGCAAGATGGCAGCCTCCGCTGCAAGCAGGGCACAGACCCCCAGCGAGCTGGCGCCCAAATGGGTGGGCGACAACCCGCAGAGTAGATCAGGCTCTGGGTGCAGGCGAGAGCCTGACGGGATAGTGGATGTTAGACTCGGACTCTGTCGCATACCTGGCCCAGCTGCTAGCTTTATGTAGTGCCCCGAGGCAAGATGGAGGCCTCTGCTGTAATCCAGACAGAGACCTCCGAGCGAGTTGGTGTCCAAGGAGGTCGGCTGGCACATAGACAGGCTCTGGGTGCAGGCAAGAGCCTGACGGGGTAGTCGGACTCTGTCCATGCACCTGGCCCCAGCTGCCAGCTGTCTGCAGTGACCCAAGGCAAGATGGTGGTCTCTGCTGCAAGCCGGAGGGAGCTGGCCTGCTACTACCTCTTAAGTACTGGGATCACAGGCATGCACCCTCACTCCTGACTGCCAATGCTTTTGATTTGTCTTTGTAGTTGTTTTGGAGCTGTTACAAATTGATAATTCCAGAGAAGGAGTGATTATAGCATCTGCATAGCTCCACCTCCTTTTTTTGATACTATTGATTATGCATGACATGTGTATGTGTTATTAACTATGATGTAGTGGTATATTTTTGTTTTTTAAGGAAATGATGAAAATGTATTAGTAAAGATTGTTACATTTCCCATTTTATTTAACACTTAACTTTGAATAAGAATGGTTCACATAGGCTCGTAGAATTGAATGCTTGGTCACCAAGGAGTGGCACTATTAGAAGGTGTGGCTTTGTTGGAGTCGGTGTGGCCTTGTTGGAGGAAGTGTGTCATTGGGGATGAACTTTGAAGTGTCAAATGCTCAAGCCAGGTGCTGTCTGTCTGTCTGTCTGTCTGTCTGTCTTCCTGTTGCCTGCTGATTCAGATTCAGACATGGAACTCTCAGCAACTTCTCTGGCACCATGACTGCCTGTACCATGCTTCCCACCACGATGGTAAAAAACTAAACCTGTGAACCTATAAGCCAGCCCCAGTTAAATGTTTTCCTTGTCTTGCTTGCTGTGCTCATGGGGTATCTTCACAGCAATAGAAAACAAAACTAAGACAACACTGCTCCTCTTGTCTTCCTATGGATTCATATTACTATCTTGGTAAGACACAACATAGCATCTTTTTGACACTCACACTTATTTGGTGGTAAGGGTGATGATAGAGTGTGTGCATCTACATTTCTACCTGGGTCTACTTAGTCTCATCCTGAAGAGTCCCCTAGTATTTCTAGCAAGGCAGTTTTCTAGACATGATCTCTAGGTTTTGCTCATCTTGCACTTTCATTCTTTCATATACTTTTCTAAAAAGTGGCCCCAACCCCTTGGCTGTCAGTTACCTCTTTCACCAGTTTAAGGTGTTGCCTCATTCCCATGTGGCCCATGTTGTGTCTGATAAAAAGTCACCTCTTAGTGTCATGGGGGCTCTGTCATACATGATGAGTGACACTCTTGGAGTTTTCAATGTTTTCTGTTTCGGTTTTTCAGAATTTCCTAGTATGTATTTGGTGTGGACTTAAGTTTATCTAATTAAAGATTTGTTGGCTTTGTGAACACATCATCTGATATTTTCAATTTTTATTTCCTAGAATTCTTTTTCTCCTCCTTCTCCTTTTCCTGACACTGACATACATTTAGTGTACTTAAAGGTACCTGTATTTCTCTGATGCTGTTAATTTTCCTTTTTCTGTTACATAGCATCTATCAATGTTTCTTCAAATTCATTGTTTTTTTCTTTTGCCAGTCCACACCAACTGTTAATTTCTAATAAGGAATGTTTTACTTTGGTTCCTACACTTCTTCTCTAGATCACACTTGGTCCTGCCTCCCCCACTTACTCTCTTCTGCTCTTCCTTCTGCTCCTCTTYCTCTGCCTGCTCTTCCTCCTCCTCCTTATACTCCCTCCTCCTCCTTCTCCTTATGCTCCTCCTCCTTTCCCTCTCCCTCTTTGTGCTCCTCCTTATCTCTTTTATAAGATTTCTTGGTCTGTGGAGGTGACTCATTTAGTAGTGTTTGTTTGCATGCTTGATGTACAAGCACAAAGCCCTGAGTTTAGATTCCCAGAATTCACATAAAAACCAAGTACACTGGTGTGACTTTTAACTGCTGCACTAATGGGTTGTGGTGGTGGTGGTGGTGGTGGTGGTGGTGCTGCTGCTGCTGCTGCTGCTGCTGGTACATGGTAAAATAGGAGTAGGGGGCTGCAGCAGAGACAAAAATCATTCCTAGGCCTTGCAAATCAGCTATAATAGCTGAAAGTGTAAGCTCTGGTTTCACTGAGAAACTGTCTCAAAATATATAAATAAAGTGGAGAAATGATTCAGGACATTGGCTTCTGGCCTTTGCACAACTGTAGTAACTTTAAATTCTCATTGTCCTTTTATACTAAAAAATGTTCTGTCTTCTTCAAATATTGATATTTAATCATTATGTAATATTTCCCCCAAAGCATGAACTTTAAAATTTTTACATTACTTATGAACTTGAAGACAAAGCAAACTGTTAAACTATATCATGCAAATCTCATTGCTTTATCCTCAGTTTCTGAGTCCNCTCTGCCTGCTCTTCCTCCTCCTCCTTATACTCCCTCCTCCTCCTTCTCCTTATGCTCCTCCTCCTTTCCCTCTCCCTCTTTGTGCTCCTCCTTATCTCTTTTATAAGATTTCTTGGTCTGTGGAGGTGACTCATTTAGTAGTGTTTGTTTGCATGCTTGATGTACAAGCACAAAGCCCTGAGTTTAGATTCCCAGAATTCACATAAAAACCAAGTACACTGGTGTGACTTTTAACTGCTGCACTAATGGGTTGTGGTGGTGGTGGTGGTGGTGGTGGTGGTGCTGCTGCTGCTGCTGCTGCTGCTGGTACATGGTAAAATAGGAGTAGGGGGCTGCAGCAGAGACAAAAATCATTCCTAGGCCTTGCAAATCAGCTATAATAGCTGAAAGTGTAAGCTCTGGTTTCACTGAGAAACTGTCTCAAAATATATAAATAAAGTGGAGAAATGATTCAGGACATTGGCTTCTGGCCTTTGCACAACTGTAGTAACTTTAAATTCTCATTGTCCTTTTATACTAAAAAATGTTCTGTCTTCTTCAAATATTGATATTTAATCATTATGTAATATTTCCCCCAAAGCATGAACTTTAAAATTTTTACATTACTTATGAACTTGAAGACAAAGCAAACTGTTAAACTATATCATGCAAATCTCATTGCTTTATCCTCAGTTTCTGAGTCCYTTCTGGATTGAGCTGAACACCTACCTGAGAGGATGGACAGAGTTGTGGACTTTCCTGCCCCGTTATGTCCTAGAAGAACAGTGATCTGTCCCTCATATAAGTTCAAAGACAAGTCCTTGATGGCGACCTTGGTGGTGTTATTCTCTCGGAATACCTGTTGGGGAAGCCCATACGTGTGAACTATCAGTCTTCATAATCAGTTTGGAAGAACAGGTACTCACAGCAAGCAACTCTTTATGGACAAAATAAGACTCCATATTAATCTCATGGGGAAATAGAGTGTAGTAAGGAAAAACAGCAAAGAGGAGAAATCTATTTAAAGATATGTGAGTTTAAGAATTACACTGTAGGGGTACAATCCTTATCTGAACCATCTCATCCATTCCTGCTTTGTTTTAATTACCACTGGTAATTGATTGGCTGGTAATGTGCCAGTCTTCTTCAGTCAGTATTTGGGGAATAGAGGAAATTGCTCAGTAGACAAAAGCACTTGTGCAAGGATAAGAATCTTAGTTCTAATCTTCAGAACCCAAATAAAAACTAGACACATCCATGATCCCAATGCTCCAACAGGAATATTGGATGTGGAAACAGGAAAATTCTTTGAAACTAGTGGGCCATCTTATCTGGCATGTACAGTCAAAAAATACAACAACAACAACAACAACAACAACAACAAAAACCCAGAGATCCTGCCTCAAAGAAGGTGTGGGGCTAGGACTAACACCCACAGTTAGTCTTCTGACCTCTATGTGTGAGTTGTGGCACGTGACTATATTCATGTGACCATGCATGCACATGTGTGTGTGCATGCACATATGTGTGTGTTCACACACACACATACACACATACACACACACAGGCAAACACAGATAACAAATCATATAGAAACACACACAGAAACAGAAAGAGTCAGAGGAGAAACAGAGTGGGGTGTGTGTGTGTGTGTGTGTGTGTGTGTGTGTGTGTGTGTGTGTCTTTGAAGGCAGACCAGCTGGAAACCACCCTGACTGCTCACATAAAATGTCTTTCACATAGATGAGCAGTGTTTCTGTTCAGGGTGAAAAAAGCTAGAAAGGGCACCACTTATAGTCAAGCAACAAGTAGAAGCTAAATAATTTCCAAAACCATAATTTCCCTTCAGATTCATCAGCAACGTGAAACAGCCTGAAGACTGACGAATGACAGAGACACCCTCCCCCCCAGAAAAGACAGTGCAAATGTATAGTAAATGTGGGTGCCATGCAAACTTTTAAGGAGACTTTGTTTTTTCATAAAACAATTGAATTGTAAAGCAACTAAGAAACATAGAACATAACTGTACAACCTGGGAATCAAGCCCTTGCATGTAGATAAAGCAGGCATTCTTCCCAATACAAACCTTACAATAAGAATGCTGGTTCAGGTTTCACCAAATGACAGGAAGGGTTTTTTTTCCAAGGATTCTCACTACACACAAGCTCCAGGATTTAAAAAGTGCTTTAAGTTCTTGCATCCAAACTAGAGCCCTTGATTTCCCAAAGGCTTAGTTAAAAAGTCACCAATCAGCTAATGAAACAAGTCAATTCTAGGTTGTCCTATAGTCAATTATGGGTTGGTCTACTAATATCCATTTCTTCCAGCCACCGAGTCTTAATCCCTTATCTAACCAATGTTAAAGTCTCCCGGAACCAATTCCAAACTGTATTTAGTGATGTATAGCTGAGCTGAGCTATCCATTTCAAGCAGCTGTTGATATAAGATATCCTGGAGAAACATACTTAATCTGGGCTGAGGTGGGTTTCCCCAACAGAGCTGACTGTTGGGTGGGGTGGCCATCATCCACAATGGCCAGGCATCTAGAGAAGCTTCCTTGTATTATTTAATGTATTTCTTTTCCCCATTCCACTTTTAAATTGCTATGTTACTATCAGTTTTTATTTTCCTAGGTGCATTAACATACACTATAATTACTTTATTTGATAAGATACTTTCACTCAAACTAGAATGAAAATTCCTTGAGTGGATTTTTTCAGAGTTTTTCTTTTTTCCTTCCTTTCTTTTTTATATTTCTTTTCTTTTCTTTTTTAGTGCTGTGTCCCCATGAGCAAGAATAAATTAATGAAAAAAGGAAAGAATGAACAGAATACAAGACCCTCAGTTCTTCTGAACATTTTCATGATCCTGGATAAGCAAGTGTAGGAGAAGTATGGGGAATGATGAAGCATTCTATATCTGCATTAGAGAAAATTCTTAGTGGCAAAAGGTGGGGAAAGATATACTTACATACATATATGGAATACATTTGTTTATATGTATGGGGTATATGTATGTATACACACACACTAAGTACAGCTGGGGGAAATGGTCATAGCCCATGTGTTCCCTGAGTAAGCTGCCTATAGCTCTAACTATATTATAGGTTGCTAACATTTACAAAAATGTTGACAAAAGGCTTGGAGTCTAGAGAAAAGATAAATATTGCACCTAGATTGATAAAGGCAAATGGAGACTTTTTGTAATAAAACAAAACTAGGAAAGGTCTATAAGAAAATAAACACTGCCTACACTCTTGAGTATCTTCAAGTTATAGAGTTAGGAACTCAGAGCTCCAGCTTGTGCATACCCTTGAGAGAGAAGGAAATACCGGGAAACAGATGAATCACCTGAGCTGCATACTTACTGAAAATCCAGCAAAACTCACAGGGCCACGTGTCAGTTCTGCCCTCCCCAGTAACCACCCAGGCAAAGGAGAAAGCAGCAGACGAGTGGAAAACATTAGCAAATGAAACTTAATGTGTACCCACTCAAGGTTACAAAGTTCCATTAGATGCTACACTTTAAAAGGGCAGCACTTATAGACTGTACAGCACAGGTCACATGGATCAGATTATCTTCTAGTAGAAGACTGAACTATTTATTAAGTACTGAAAGATAACATTTTTATTTTTCTCCAGAGAAGTAAACGCAGTGGCTATGACCTCCTATTAGTATAAATAAATAACAATTTTGAATATKTGGGTATTTCTCACATGAAAACTTTACAGTGAATACAAATTAAATCCCAGCCTTGTTAGGAAGAGAGTCATGGAAGAATACCTTGTGTAGGTGTTTGATCTGGATGCCTGCTGTCAAATCAATTGGTTCTGCTTCAAAATACTTGCTTTCAACTCTCTCACAAAATTGGGTGATTTGGGGATTTTGTTGAGGTGGTTCTCCAAACCAGTAAGAGTGCTAATTAATGGAATAAAAATAATATAACTGGTGGCATGTAACAAAGAATACGCTAGGAAATTCTTTAACCTAATAGTGTTTGTACTGAGATAGGCTGCATACAATTTTGGAGCAAGCTAACTATAAATTTAATTCAAATGGCTCAGAATATACTATCATATTAAAATCATAAATATTCGAGATGGACTCCATACCCAGACTCCCCATGTCCTTCTATAGAAACTAGTCTACAAACTCATGCCTTCCTCTGGGTCTAGCTTGGTCAGTACCCATGCAAACAGATTCTCATTTTTCTTTTACCCTCCAGGCCTCTTCCAGGACTCACAGCAAGTGCCCAGTCTTAGTCTGGCCACCCATACCTGTGCAGCGAGAATACCAAGGCTCCCAAGGCTCCTACACCACCTAGCACTGATTAGCTCAACATCTCCTGGGCTGTAGCCAACCTCTAGGTTTCTACTAGGACCAAGCCTGGAGAGCACTTCAACTTCCCCATCCACACCTTAACCTCAACCTACCGGTTTAGCCTGCTTCTCACAACCTGTGCACCAGCTTAGCCTAGCCTTTCCATTGCTTCATTGCAAATCAGCTTAGGTTTGAGCCAGAATCCTTACCACCTACTCACAAAACTACAAGACTCTCTCACATTACATATGACCTTTCCACCCAGACTTATCTATCCCCACACTTTGGCTTGGAGCAGGAAATATAACCTGTACATCAGGACAGTCCCCTCTGTCCACCTGATTCCATCCAAGACATTCCCAATCTCTTGTCCCAACCAACCCCACATCCTCTCTTCTCCATCAACCTGTTTTGTTTCTAACAAAATCAGAACTAAAAGGAAAGCCTCTATGAGCCAAGTAGAAGATAGAACATTGACTCTCAAAGATAAAATAGAGGATCAAAACCAAAAAACCAAGGAACAAAAAATATTTAAAAAAATACATGTAGCTGGATTTTTGGCTATTTTATGGGCTCCTTTTCTAATGCTCTTCTCCACCCCTATTCCACGATTCCAACTCCCCAAATACTAGGTAAGAGAAAAAAAGGATAGAGGGGAAAGGGGATGTCAATATCATTAGACTACTTCCTGCTGATTAGGGATGTTGAGTTCCTTGGGGCAAGTTTGATATTTACCATCAGGATATCAATTTCAGCCACTTGACAAACTGCATCCAACCACTAGCTGGCCGAATAGCCCCCTTTGTCAGGAATCCAGCTGTGTGTGTGTGTGTGTGTGTGTGTGTGTGTGTGTGTGTGTGTGTGTGTGTGTTTATCATCTGAAAAGTCCCCAGAAATCCAAAAATCATGCCCCTGGTAGAGCATGAGGCAAATCATAGCCAGCTTCCAGCTGCTGTGGAAGAGTCTGAATCAGCCCCATATCCCACACCTGGGATTAAAACAAAAACATATTCTTATAATACTTCTGTGATTATAAAGAAACCAAAATTCTCACTATACATATGAAAGGAAATACATGGGAAATGTAGGACACAATGAAAAGACCAAACTTTCAAATAATAGGGACAGATGAAGAAGATTTCAAGTCAACAGCATAGCCCAGATTCTTACAAGATCATAGAAAAAAGACTTTCCAAACTAAGGAAAGACACATCTATACGAAAATAAGAAGCACACAGAATACCAAAGAGACAACAAAATTCCCATGGTATAGCATAGTTAAAATACTAACTATATACAACAAAGAAAAAGCATTGAAAGTTGCAAGAGAATAACATTTCAATCACATATAGAGTTATACCTATCAGAATAACAGTTGATTTCTCAGTGAAAACTTTGAAAATCAGAAAACCCCAGCAAAATCCATTCTAAGCACTAAAAGGCTATGACAGACAACATAAATCAATATACACATCAAAACTAACTGCCATATTTGAAGGAGAAAGAAAAACTTTTCACAACATAAGCAACCTGGAGAACTAATTATCTCCAAAAATCAAAACTAAGGAAAATACAGGAAGCCATATTTTGGGTTGAAGAGAAAATGAGCGTAGCAGTGAGACTGTGGAAAGACAAATGAAACTATAATTATTAAAATATGAAGGCCCAATAGAATACAAAGAAAACAAAAAAAAAACAGCAGCACAATGACTACAATTAATACACACATTTCAGTAATAACTTTAAATATCAATGACCTCAATTCCTCAATCAAAAAACACAGATTGATCAAGAACAAAACCCAGCTATCTGCTGCCTACAAGAAACATCTTAAGACTAAGATTGGGGTGCACAGACCACCGGGAGAGAGTGATCTCCCAGCAGCATTTTCACTTCTGAGCGAGGAGGTGAGATCTCCACTTTTTCTCCAATATTTCTCTGGAGGGAAATAGCTAGGAGCACACAAGGCATACGATCTGTGGAGCAGCTGGGATAGGAGCCTTATGGGTATCATCTGTACCCAGAAGCTAACAGCTCCACACCCATCTATGCACAGACTCTGTCAGAAGAGAGCTGGTCTCCCAGGAGTATGGACATAGGCTTATAGGCCCACAGGAGGGACAAACTCCAGCCAGAGACAGCAAGGCCAACTAACACCAGAGATAACCAGATGGTGAAAGGAAAGCACAAGAACCATACCAACAGAAACCAAGGCTACTTGGCAACATTAGAACCCAGTTCTCCCACCACAGCAAGTCCTGGATACCCCAACACATTGGAAAAGCAAGAGTTAGATTTAAAATCTCATTTCATGATGATGATAGAGGACTTTAAGAAGAACATGAATAACTCCCTTAAAGACAGGTAAACATGTAGAAGCCCTTAAAGAATTAYAGGAAAACACAAACAAACAGGTGAAGGAACTGAACAAAACCATTCAGGATCTAAAAATGGAAGTTGAAACAATAAAGAAATCACAAAAGGAGACAACATTGGAGATTGAAAACCTAGGAAAGAAATCAGAAGTCATAGATGCAAGCACCAACAACAAAATACAAGAGATAGAAGAAGAATATCAGATAGATTCCATAGAAAGATACCATAGAATACATTGACACAACAGTCAAAGAAAATGCAAAATGCTAAAAGCACCTGACCCAAAACATCCAGGAAATCCAGGACACAATGAGAAGACCAGACCTAAGGATAATAGGGATAGAAGAGAGCAAAGACTCCCAACTTAAAGGGCCAGTAAGTATCTTGAACAAAATTATAGAAGATAACTTCCCTAACCTAAAGAAAGAGATACCAATGGGAATACAAGAAACCTACAAAATTCCAAATATATTGGACCAGAAAAGAAATTCCTCCCATCACATAATAATTAAAACACCAAATGCACAAAACAAAGAAAGAATACTAAAAGCATAAAGGAAGACCTATCAGAATTATACCAGACTTCTCACCAGAGCCTATGAAAGGTAAAAGATCCTGGGCAGATATCATACAGACCCTAAGGGAACACAAATGCCAGCCCAGGCTACTATAGCCAGGAAAACTCTCAATTACCATAGATGGAAAAACCAAGATATTCCATGACAAAATCAAATTTACACAGTATCTTTCCACAAATCTAGCCCTTCAAAGGATAATAAATGGAAAAACCCCAACACAAATGGAAACCACCAACACAAGGAGGGAAACTACACCCTAGAAAAAACAAGAAAGTAATCATCCATTAACAAACCAATAAGAAGACAGCCACAATCACTTTTTCTCAATATCTTCTAATATCAATGGACTCAATTCCCCAATAAAAAGATAKAGGCTAACAGACTGGATATTTAAACAGGACCCAACATTTTGCTGCATACAAGAAACCCACACCAGTGACAAAGACAGACTCTACCTTAAAGTAAAATGCTGGAAAACAATTTTCCAAACAAATGGTCCTAAGAAATAAGCTGGAGTAGCCATTCAAATATTGAATAAATCTACTTTCAACCTAAGTTATCAAAAAAGATAAGGAAGGACACTTCATACACATCAAAGGAAAAATATACCAAGAAGAACTCTCAATCCTGGATATCTATGCTCCAAATGCAAGGGAACCCACATTCATAAAAGAAAATTGACTAAAGCTCAAAGCACACATCACACCTCATACAATAAATAGTAGGAGACTTCAACACCCCACTCTCACCAATGGACAGATCATGGAAACAAAAACTAAACAGAGAAACTGTGAAACTAACAAAAGCTATGAAACAAATGGATTTAACAGATATCTATAGAACAATTTATCCTAAAACAAAAGAATATACCTTCTTCTCAGCACCTCATGGTACCTTCTCCAAAACTGACAATATAATTGCTCACAAAACAGGCCTCACCAGATACAAGAAGATTGAAATAATCCCATGCATCCTATCAGATCATCACAGATAAAGGCTGATCTTCAATAGCATAAAAAACATAGAAAGCCCACATACACATGGAAGGTGAATAACACTCACTCAACAATAACTTGGTCAAGGAAGAAATAAAGAAAGAAATTAAAGACCTTTTAGAATTTAATGAAAATGAAACCACAACTTACCCAAACCTATGGGACACAATGAAAGCTGTCCTAAGAGGAAAACTCATAGCTCTGAGTAACTGCAAAAAAATAACCTGTAAAGAGCATACACGAACAGCCTAATAGCACATAAAAGCCCTAGAACAAAAAGAAGCAAATACACCCAAGAGGAGTAGACAGCAGAGATAATCAAACACAGGACTGGAATCAACCAAGTGGAAACAAAAAGAACTATACATAGAATCATCAAAACCAGGAGCTGGTTCTTTGAGAAAATCAACAAGATAGATAATTCCTTGGCCAGACTAATCAGAGGGCACAGAGACAGTATCCAAATTAACAAAATCAGGAATGAAAAGGGAAACATAAAAACAAAAATGGAGGAAATCCTAAAAATCATCAGATCCTACTACAAAAGCCTTTATTCAACAAAACTAGAAAATCTGGATGAAATGGAAATTTTCCTCGACAGATACCAGGTACCAAAGTTAAATCAGGATCAGATAAATGATCTAAACAGCCCCATAACCCCTAATGAAATAGAAGCAATTATCAATAGTCTACCAACTAAGAAAAGCCAAGGACCAGATGGGTTTAGTGCAGAGTTCTATCAGATCTCCAAAGAAGACCTAATACCAATACTCTCCAAACTATTCCACAAAATAGAAACAGAAGAAACACTACCCAATTCATTCTATGAACCCACAATTACTCTGATACCTAAACCACACAATCCTAGTCCTCTACTGGATGTCCCTCATATCCTGTCTGGCAATAATCTAATAAAATTCAATAAAACAGTCATGTTCATTGCTGTTTTATTCACATTAGACAGGAAATAGAAACAACCTAAATGACCTTCAACTGGTTAATGAGTAATAAAAATGGGTGGCAAACACATTGTAGAATGCTACTCATCTATAACAAAAATGAAATCATCAACTTTGCAGATAAATGCATGGACCTAGAAAGGATGATATTAAGTGATGTAAACCAGACCCAAAAATCCCATGTTCTCCCTTATTGGGCTCCGAGTGCCAAATCTTCAGATGTAAATACATAACATAGCTTATGGTAACTACAGAAACCAGAAAGGTAAAATGGAACTGTTGCCAGCATTGGGGAGCAATGGAGAGGGAAAAGGCAGCATGTAAATGATCTGATCAGGAAAATGGGGGGAAATGGGCTTCTTAGGAAGGGAGAGGGAGATAATTACAGAAGAAGGTGGGAAGAGCATAAAGGGAAAAAGCAGAGACAAGTGATCTAACAGGAGAAAAAGGACAGACACTTGATGGAAGCAGAAGGGAAGTAAATGCAGAAGAAGGATGGAGTTGGGCTAATTAATTAAAAAATTAATTAATAAAAATTTAATTTTATTAACTAATAAAAATCTGAAAGAACCACAGATATTATATTATTAATTATTTATCAAAAATCCCCCCACATAGCCCCATGTATAATCTCATAATTCACAAAACTCCTTATATAAAAAATACAATGTAGAGTTTTAGTAAACTTTTCTTATCTGGGCCACTTTTTCTCTCTCCAAGAGTGAAAGAAAATTTATTTTAAAAAAAGCACCCCAATATCAGATATGAGAACCCATCTTTTGAGTTGTTAGTCAAGGCTGTCCAAGGGACTCCCAAAACATGCAGCCTATTGATGTTACCCTTCATTACCTTTCCCTTCAGAGGTGAAAAGTAAGTATCTATTGCTAGAGACACCATGCACTTTAGGTACAGGGCCAAGAATCCCCTGTGCTGGAACTGACCTGTCTGCCTCCTCTCTGAGGACTAGCTTTCATGGTACAGGAAAGCACCATGCAAGCTTCCAAAGGAGGAAGGCAACCAACAGCTCTATCCAGCCTGTAAGCAAAATCAATGACCAGTCTAGCATGATAACCCTAAAGGTGTAATAGTGGCATATATACCTTGGTGGTAACCAATAGCTCTCTTGAACTGTCTTCTCAAGAAGAAAGAGATTATGTCTAGTTCCGGAAACTCAGCCAACTACTCAGTGTTAGTGAGGCCATAGTTATTGGGGGAGAGAACCTACAGCCAGTACCTTATTAAACCAGCATAACTGCTAACAACATTCTATAAACATTTTTCTTTCAAACCATGGATAAGTGGAGTTTTCGCCCTTCATCAAGGAAACTTCTATTTGCAAAAATGGAGACCATAACAGAAAAGCACAACAAATAAAAAATTCAGAGTTCTGGAGCCCAGTCCCAATGGATGTATCTACAAAATGCTCTCACACTTAAGGCTCAGAGAGCATTATGGAAGAGGGCCTGAGAAGAGTCTAAGAGGATTAGGGGACGTTCTGTGAGATTAACTCTCCTAGTTTTAKCAGAAGCCATACTCRGAGAGTCTCACCAACACAACCACCCAAATGGGAGATTAACAAGGAACATGCCAAACTGGAGAGAGAAGATCTGATAAGTCCTCAACCTTACACAGAACCTATAGGCAACAGAGGAACTCTGGGAGCAAGAGTTGGCCTTCCCATGGGGGAAAAGCATAGCCATTGGTTGTTCAGTTTTAAGTGGTTAGACCTGAAACTTCCATACAGGTAGGATTAGTGGACTGAATAGACTATGTTTAAGAATATATGTGTATATAACTACACATACACATGCAATAAGAATTAGTTTTTTTAAAAGAGGCCATGGATTTGAAGGAAAATAGGGAGAGGTACATAGAATGGTATGGAAAGAGAAAAAGAAGGGGAAAATATAACTAAAATTATCTCAAAAAATAAAGAATTCTGCCCCCCCCCAAAAGTAAATGTTTGAGGATAGAGAAAAACTAGTACAAACTGGTATCACATAGATAGGTCAGATCTCTTCTGAGCTACATATAGGCCCTAGATTTTCATACTATTTCCTGTAGCTCTGACTGTAAGAAATACAGACAAAAGACAGTGATAAGGATGCAAATGTGATTTAATTTCTCTATGTTAGTGTCCAGAGTTGCAGTGTTGCTAAGTTCTTTAAAAATGCAGAGTCTTTCTATAACACAGTCCTGCAAGTGCTGTGGATTGATTACTCACAGTCTGTACAGTTTGGTTAGTTTCCAGCCCTTAATCATGGATTACGCTTCCTCACATATAATTATAGATATCTGCAATAATAAATTTAGACTCTAAGATTTTACCTCTATCATATATATGAGGGCTCAGACTGTCTTAGGACAACAGTAATGGATTAATATAGCAACAACACAGGTAAGAATGGCTCTCTTATCTCTCTACTACCTCAGTAATAGATAGTATAAAACTGGCTGATTTTCTTTTAAGATGTTTTAGAACAAATTCACAAGAATTCATCCAAAAATAAGAGGCACCAAGACTCACCAACAGGAAAAAGTTCCATGGCTTAGGCACACCGTACTCTCCTGGAAAGACAGCTTCTATATACCAGGCCACAAGGCCATATATGAAAGCATCAGCTAAAAGCATTCCTAGCACATAGGCAAATAAAAAGCTGTCTGAATCCATTGGTAAGAATATGTTACTCCATTTCATTCCAGTTTCTAAGACAAAGCATGAGACATTCAATTAGCGGGACTGAGATAGCTCTACATATGTATCATAATTGAATTACTTGTTGGTTCTTTCTAGAGATTTCTATGAGAGTCTACTCCCTTCTGATAACCTCAGAATTTAGGATTCCAAGAGGATACCTGAATAAAACCTGAAACTGTCTCTCACTATATGCAAACAGAGAAGCAACTGAACATGAATGGGGTAGAAATGAACTACACAAAATTTATGAAAATGGATCTTAATAAAAATAAGCAGAACTATGTATCAGCACAATGGTTCACCTCCTCACCACAATGCATGCTAACATCTCACTGGAATGCATAAGTTTGGAGARATGTTGTCACTGAAGTGTAGGGATAGATGCCTGCTCCAGCAGAAACAGGAGAAAAACTTCTGGACTCCCAGGGAGACTGTGAAGTCACTCATACCTTAATATACTTGTATAAAGTAGAAGAAAAATTTGGAGGACTGTTTAGCATTCAAAATTAAATTAATCAAAATGAAACTATGAATAACCAGTAAGATATCAACTATGTATCTACTAGAACACAGGAAAATTTACAAGGTTACTACTCACTCTTTGCTTCTGCGTTGGCTAGGAATCTAAATCCAAACGCCATGCCAACATTAAAGTCAAAGGACCAGATTAGCTTCTGCTTGGAAGGCATGTGCTCAAAGCTTTGATACATTGTAATAGTCGGGAAGTAGGTGAGGAAAAATAAGATACTTCCCAAGCTCACGGCAAAACTGACTGCAAACACAAAGGGAAGGGTGGTCAGTTTAAGCAATTTTGAAAAGTGTAACATATAAATTTGTTTTTTGTCAAGTGTACACTGAGATAGGCATTACAAATAATGAAAATGTGTCGTCTACCACTGTTTCCCACAGGACATAAATGTGATGCCTGGAATGCAGTGTGTTTACAGGATATTTCTGAAAAAAGGGCTATGATCAAACACATAAGGAGCTCACTTTTTTCTGAAAGTGTTCATTCTGTATGCAATCATTATGAGCATCATACCAGTTATTAGACATTTACAATTTTATTTATTATCAACCAACCTAAGAAATTATAACTATTGGAATAATCAAAATATTCCTCCAGGCATTGTGAGATTCTATCCATGTAATGGTAATGGATGAAAAGAAGCATCCTTAGACAAGTCAAGAAACTAT
>BDUI01006249.1:6180-16570 GCA_002335545.1 Apodemus speciosus
TGTCCCTGTCCTGAGTGCAGACGTGCTGTAACAAGTGAGCGTGTACACGGTCCTGTCCTGAGTGCAGACGTGCTGTAACAAGTGAGCGTGTACAGTGCCCCTGTCCTGAGTGCAGACGTGCTGTAACAAGTGAGCGTGTACACGGTCCTGTCCTGAGTGCAGACGTGCTGTAGCAAGTGAGCGTGTACAGTGCCCCTGTCCTGAGTGCAGACGTGCTGTAACAAGTGAGCGTGTACAGTGTCCCTGTCCTGAGTGCAGACATGCTGTAACAAGTGAGCGTGTACACTGTCCCTGTCCTGAGTGCAGACATGCTGTAACTAGCTGTTTCAAGTTCCTGCCTTACTTTCCCACGGTGACCAGCTATAGCTGGAATTGTAGCTGTTACCTAAGCAACAGAAATGAACTAGAACATCCTATGAATATGTAAGTCATTAAGACACAAAGTCTAGAAAGATGACTCAGTGGCTAAGAGCACTGGCTACTCTTGCAGAGGACCCGGGTTCCCACTACCTCCATGGCAACTCACAACCGTCTACAACTCCAGGGACGGGGAATCCGACACCCTCTTCTGACCCCTGTGGCACTGAATGCCTCTGCTGCCCTCACACACATAAACAGCAACAAATAGACAAATAACAACAATGAAACAAGACCTAAAGTGCTAACGCTCAGCCTAGCAATGCTGCAAACAAGCCCGTCACAGCCCTGGAGTCACAGCCAGGGAGAGGGCTGGAGGTGGGGTAGGGGTGGTGTCCCCTGGCTGCACTCCTGAGCTCATGTCTGCAGACACCAGTCAGCTCTGAAGCTGAAGGAGCAGGGACTATGAAGAGCCTTGTCACCCGRGACCCTGCACGCATGCGGACCCTTACCAGCCTGTGAGTCAGCCACAGAAAGCTTGGAGAGCAACAGGGCTGCGGGGACCCCCTCGGTGACCGTGGGAACCTGAGTGCTCTGGGCGGCCGCCTTCTCTACTGTCTGCATAAGCAAGGGCAGAAAGTCCAAGGCCTGCAAGAGTGTGTCACCTGTGGAGAGAAGCGCCTTAGAGACATCCTGGTCTACAGGGGTCACACTGTTACACGAGAAGACATTGTCCACCTAGGTGTGAACTGGCTAAAATCCTTCAGTTAACTTGCCAAATATCTCAAAGAATAGGAGAAGACTCTGTGACTTAAATTCTAGAAGCATAAATTAAAATAAATAAAAAATTTAAAAACAAGCCGGGCAGTGGTGGCGCACGCCTTTAATCCCAGCACTTGGGAGGCAGAGGCAGAGGCAGGCGGATTTATGAGTTTGAGGCCAGCCTGGTCTACAGAATGAGAAACCCTGTCTCGAAAAACCAAAAAATAAGTAAATAAAATAAAATAAAATAAAAATAAAAATAAAAAAAGAATTCTATTAGTCTGATCATCAACTATCCTCCCCTGGACAAGGACACAGAGGCTAAGTGTCTGCCAATAGCTGGTTGACAAGTAACCACTGCTAACTTCAAGCCTACAGATTTCAATCTGCTGTTCCCACAAGACGACCTCTAGACCCAAACCCGGGAAGTCTGAACCAACCTGCTGACCTGTGAAATAAACACACTAACTAACTAAGTTGGCTGTGGTGGCGCAGGCCTTTAACCCCGGCAGGCAGATCTCTGTGAGTTTCAGGACAGACAGGGCTATGTAGAGAGAGATCCTATCTCTAAATAAGTAAGCAAATGTTTACCAAACCGTTACCACCACAGTGAAACAAACACACTCACTCTGTTGTTGTACCTACTCACAGACTTCAGGCTGACCTCACACTCAGCGGGCAGCTCCAGATGACCTACAAGTCCTGCCTCTACCTCCCAAGTGCTGGCATTTCAAGCCTGAGCCACAATGTCCAACTGTAATGTCACCTCGAAAGCACGGAGGAGAGCTAGCACTCTCCAGAAGTGGAAGTGGTCTTTTTTTTTATATATAAGGTTCAAAATCAAATTTACATAGCATTGGGCATTTTAAATTCGCGTTCTGGGTACAGCAGGTTCTGGTTGTAGGCCCTTCCCCGTCGAGGGAGAAGGTCCCTGCTGTGCTGCCTGGGAGTGAGGCCGTGGGCGGGAGGCTCACCTCGGAAAGAGGCCAGCATGCACTGCAGGTAGGCGTGTCTCACTGCAGACGTGGACGTTTTAAGGCTGAAGACTTTCTTGAACCAGTCAGTGAGCTTCTTGGGCACTTCTGCAGTGAGCCGGCTGCACCAGAGCGCCAGGATGGAGACGGCGTGGACCAAGGTACCCTCGTGCACTAGGGCAGGCGGTACAAGTCCAGTCAGTCTGATGACTTAGAACCACATCAAACCACTACAAGCAGTGTGACAAGGAAGCCGGAGTCCCAGGGGAGGAGGCAGTGACATGTCATACAATCCCCAGCCCTGGTAACTCAAGGAGGCAGGCCTTTAGAACGCCTTTTAGAAGGCTGACTGAAAACCACGGTCAGGATGGTTGGGCCCCTGTGGGAGAGCATGTGCCTGCACCTGCTGGGACTAGATGCCTCAGGGTGGGGTAGTACTAAAGGGGCGCTCGCTCCTCTCTGAGGAGGGGCGGACGGTGGAAAGAGGGTTCTGTGAGGGTGGGACTGTGGGAGAGGGCTGTGACTGGGACGTAAGGTGGGAAAGAGAATGGGTGTCAACCGCCTGCTCCTCAAGCCAGGAGGAAGTACCTTCCTGCTGGAGGAACGGGATGAACAGCTCAGCCACAGACCCGTTCAGGACTTGACCGGAAGGCCCCGATACCACGTGATGACTGAGGCTTCCAATCCCTAAAAGGCAGATTCTCTGGTTGGCCCCGCCCCTGCACAAAGGCATAGGACAAGACTTCCTGCGACTGCCAAGTGGGCGCGTGGGCCCAGAGCCAGGGTCGCTCTCCTTGGCCATTCCAGCCGGTCCTTCAGCTCCCTCTGGGCTTCCCTCACAGAAGCCAGGTGTCCTGCTGGGCCTTAGCTTACCGGAGAGAGAGGTAAACCTGCCCAATGTTGGGCACCCGCCACGCCCACGCCCACGCCCACGCCCAGGGAAGCGTCCCTACCTGAAAGGACACTCATCTTCTGGGCTACGATCGTCAGCTTCCCTTCTGAGCCTGTGAGGACAGAGAAGAGCTTGTTCACCCTGGCGCCACCTGACGACACGCATGTGCGCTCCTGAAGCAGCCACTCTGGTGCGACGCTGGGTCTAACCCAGCATTTCATAWCTCATTTCCATGTTCCTATGAYTCAAAGCCATTATTTCCATCTCCACATCTTTCTTTCCTTCTTCTCTGACACGCACACACAAGCACAGACTCTTAGCAGCGCGGACAGTGGCCTCCATGCTGTCACAGGTATGCTTTCGCCCACACGTGCAGAGATGTGCCCGTGTCCACAGCTTCTCCTGGAGCAGACTCAGGAGGAGGCTCCCACCTCGCACTCACCTCCAAGGATTGCGAACAGGTGCTTGGTCAGGGCCTCGGTGGCRGAGGAGTCACTGCACTGGCGGGCCAGGTTGCGCAGCGCCAGGACCGCTTCGTCCATCAGGCGGGGGCTGTTGGACTTCAGCTGATCTGGACACACAGAGTTACAACTCAGGGGCAGTAGCAGCCGCGCATCCAGACTTCAGTCTCTTCCAGTGGCCCTGGCTCGACTCCCAGCTCTCTGACCTCACTACTGACAACCTCAGAAAAGAGTCTCCTCCAGTGGTTGGTAGGGAAAGCCTGTTTCCTTTCCGTTTTTTAACATTTCTTTGTTCTGTCTGGAGGAGGGACTGCTACAGTACACAGTACAGGTCAGAGAACAATCTGTGGGAGTGGGTTCTCTCCTTTCCTCAKGGGGTTTCCAGGATTACACTTGAGTTTGCATGCCTGGAAGAAACCACCTTTAGCCCAAGGAGCTGTTCCCCACCCCGTTTTCAACAAAAACCCGTCAAATACAAGAGAAACTGAAGGGTGCGTCRGGGGCTGCAGAGGTCTGCTTGTACAGGGGGCTGCACTCACTCGCCAGGCCTTTCACGATGTCCAGGGCATACTGGCTCAGATCAAGTGTCACTGAAGCCAGCAGGCTGGAGATAGCTAAGGGGACAGAAAGCACAGAGTGTTAGTTTCAAGTGCTGTTGCCCGTTCTGCCCAGCCCGCCCTCAAACGTCCCCTGTGTGGTGACAGGCCAGCCTTTCACCTCGACAAGGCCACAAAGTCATGACACCCTTGAGCCTGGGCTCTGCTCTTCGCATCCAGTCCAAACTGTCTGGAGAAAGGGTTACTACTCTCAATGGTCTCCAGAAAGTTCTCCAGCCTCAATAATTATGGGCAATATTCCAAGTGGATACTTTCCCAAAGTCTTCTAACGACAGCACTGTCTGGGGCTCCAGCAACACCTCAGCAGGTAAGAGCATCAGCTGCTCTTCTAGGATCCACACAGGCGCTCACAACTGCCTATGACTCTAGCTCCACAGCAGCTGGCGCGCGCGCGCACACACACGCACACACACACACACAGAGCCTGCCCCCGGCCCACACCAGGTGACAGTTACCACACTCACAGCACAAGCCCTCCTCTGCCAAGCTGACAGGAGCAGGCCTGCACGCCTGCACCTCTCCCAAGCACTACTCAGCAGGAACCTACTTTCAATAACATTCTCCGGGCTCCTCAGCAGAGACTTTTGTATGGTGGGCAGAATCAGATCCTTAAACTCCGAGTGGGTCATGAACCGGAGCAAGGGGGCACAGTTGTCCTACAAAGACAGAGAGTCAGGCGCCCGGCCTCTGGAGGACTGAGGAGCAGTAGTGTCCAGAACGAGCAGGCTCTGACGGCTCTGCAGTGGTGTGTGGTCCACTCACCAACAGGTACTTGGGAGGCTTCGCTTTGCTCATCAGAATGTTCTTCACGTAGAACTCCAGCAGGGCACTCTACAGGACAGAGGCCACGCCTTCAGTTAGGCCGAAGTCCCACGGCCAAGGCTTCCCACCCGCTGTGCTCCCACTGAAGGGAGGGGCGCAGTTGATTCAGGCTCTGCTGGCCCGGCCTGCTTGCGGGTGGTACATCAGGAAGTCCTCACCACTCACAGACCAGCCTCTATGCTCTGTCCGACTGTCCTACTCGCCCCGCCCACCTCTTTCCTGGCCAGCTTCTCTTTACCCCTCAGTCCTTTCATTACAGAGACGGTCCAAGTCAGAGCCCAAAACTTGCCTATTTCCTTTGTCACATTTATCAGATGGAATTAACTAGGTGACAATCTCTGACTCGTTTGACAAGGGTCACAGTGTTTGGTGCACGGGAGCTGCCCGCAGAGGTGTCATATGGCACCAGGATTCATATGAGCCACAGGTAGAGGCCACGCCACAGAGTGAGGCCACGCCACAGAGCAAGTCCCCACCCCTTCCCTACAGACAGACCCCAATGCGGCAAACCCACTATCCACGCTGGCCACTTGCCTTATGCTGGTTGACCACGCCCATCTCCTTGTGGGTTGTGCAGAACTGCACCAGCAGCCCCAGCATGCCGGCATAGTTCTGGTTGGGCTCCAGGCCGAGAATAGCTGAGAAGTACTGCTCCAGCAGCCCAGGGTTCTGAAGGAGGCAGACGGACGAGTGAGTCAGAGGCGCGGAGGCACAGAGAAGGCGCGCTCGACCTCCCCAGYGCCCCCTCACCTCCTTCCACAGCTTAGTGAGCTTCTTCACAGCGCCGTCCACAGCGTGCTTATGGGAGCCGCCCAGCACCTCCAGCAGCAGCAGACACTGCACCTCCACCTGCCGGGACAAGGAAACACTTTAATCAGGACGACGCAGACACAGGCCTCCTGTGACCCTCCCTGTCTCTCACCGTCTCACCCCATCCCACCCTCGTCCCTCCACCCCGTGTCCTACACCCCGCCCCTTCTCTTTAGTGGATAAGGGCAGCCTGCCTGCCTGTATGCCTGTACACTGCATATATGTGTGCAGAAGGCCAGAGAAGGCTATCAGAGCCCCTGGAACTGGGGTTACAGAATTGTGAGCCACCATGTAGGTGCTGGGAATCACGCCAGAGTCTTCCGCCAGAGCAGCAGTGCACTTAACTGCTGAGCCATCTCTCCAGCCCCGAATCCTGATTTTTACCTGCCCTGATCATCCAGGCGTTTATTTACCTACTATGAACAAGGAGAACAAGGGGCTTTCGAGCACCTTCTAGTTCAGGGAGAGAAATGATAAACAAATAAAGACGCAAATGGGGAGGCAGCGCGGAGCAGCACTGGTGGAGGCTTGGAGCCCATGCTCACCCCCAACAACGATTGAGTTAATGTGCGGCAAGGGTCAGTAGGACAGCTGCCATTTAGAAAAAGACAGGCGGTCCTAGTTAATGTTCTTATCTGCCTAGACCTGTCCTTTATTAAGGACCAAATTCTACAGGCAAGTATGGTGGACGCCTTTGTTCAGCACTGAGGAGGCAGAGGCAGCCAGATCTCAGTGAGTTCCCGCTCAGCCTGCTTTCCACAGTGAGTTCTAGGCCAGCCAGCAAAGTGAGGCGCCATCTCAAAAACAGTAACAAAGAATAAATCAGCCAGGCGTGGTGGCGCACGCCTGTAATCCCAGCACTTGGGAGACAGAGGCAGGCGGATTTCTGAGTTCGAGGCCAGCCTGGTCTACAGAGTGAGTTCCAGGACAGCCAGGACTACACAGAGAAACCCTGTCTCGAAAAACCAAAAAAAAAAAAAAAAAAACCAAARAATAAATCTTAAAAAACTAGAAGAGCACAGATATTAACAACTGCAACTAAACATAGGGAGTGTGTTAAGTGCTGCAGGAAGTATGGTGACGCTTGGCACGTGGCATCCGCCTTTAACTCCAGCGCTCAAGAGGCAGACGCAGGCAGGGAAATCTCCCACTGGGCCATAAATGATCAGATCACAGAAAACATCTCTACAGTCACAAACCCCGTAACACCCGGGACCAGCGCGGCCGGGGAGTCGCGGGCTTCTACAGACACACCCTCATGTGCTAGGCTACGGCACACCTTCTACACCTGCTGCATCAGTCAGGGTGAAGAGCTCCACAGTTAAACAGCTGGCCACGTCACATCCAGAATCCTACTGGGGTTCCCTCTGAGATGGTCCAGGCCGTGCTCCGGAGTCACCTCTCCTCGCAGAAGCCCTGCTGTCACCACCCTCAGCCTCAGTCCCCACCTCCACTCCAGCTCTCCTCAGCACTGCCCAGGCTCCACACCCGCAAGTCTTCTCCAACAGCCATAAGCTCCACAGCAGCAAAGGGCTCCTCGGTGTTATCTACCCAGCAGCCCTAGCCTCTCACCTGGGGCCAGCTAGTAAACGGCTGAATTAATCACAGATCTAACGGACAACAGGATCAGCAAAGGGAAAGCCCAGATTCTAGTCACCACGACAAGTCACATATGACTGATGCACCCTGTCCTATGATACAGCATGCTATGCCGACCCTCCTGGTTGGTAACAGGTGTAAGAACTCAACAGAGATAAGCCACTCTAGGAAAAAGGCACTTGCTAACAATGAAAGCCACACTCTGGAGGGCACAGAGTCAAACTCCTGCCAACTGCTGCAGGAGACGTCAGAGCTCTAGCTTACCACTGCTAAAGGCCACTCACTCCATGGCTGTCCCTAAGGGTGTCCATCTGTCTGTCTGCTTCACCATGATGGTTTCAGGTTTGCTCCACCACCAGTCAGTCGCATGTTCATGCCCTCCCTGTACAGTGCCTGTGGCCACTGCCAGGCGCTAACACCTGTTAGAAAGCTGAGGTGCACAGCTAAGTGGCTCTGTCAAATCTCATGGCCAGACATTAGACCCATAACATCACCCCCAAGACTCCTTCCAGAGCCATGAAGCACTCCCCCTGACCTAAACCAAACATACCTAGACATCAAGAGAAGGTCCCAGCTGGCCTACCGGGTTAGCAGACAGGTGGGAAGGAGAAACAGAATGTGCAAGTGCGGGCAGAGAGAGGAGAGGAGCAGATGACCAAGACAGCAGCCCCTGAAATCCAGACACAGGTGACAGACTGCTTAGCCAGGAGACAGCACTGTCCACCACTGTGGCCTCTGGCAGCCGGCCTGCCTTTCAACTGTCTCTCCTAGTCTGCCTCTCCTGAAGGCAAGGCCCTACACCATGCCTCACGCAGAGCCACTCGGGGACGCTGGTGAACAGAGCGTGGCTCCGACCGCACTGCACTCGAACCCGCCAGCACGCGGATGCGAGGGACGCCAGAACACCCCGGGGAAAGCTGACCCCATGGCTCCAGAGACAAGGGACCTACCAGCTTGTTCCAGATGTCTCCTTGCCGCTTGGCCTTCATGGGAAAGACAATTCGCACTAGAAGGCAGGTCCAGGTCAGAGCCAGCAAGGCGGCTGAGCCGCTGCTTTTGCTACGAAGGAGAAGCAGGAAGAGAAGGGCAAGAGCTGAGTGCAGGGTACCTGCCTCYGTGTGCAGACAAATGCGCATCCTGAGGCACACACGGCACGCGACCCCCTCCCCGACATCTTCACTGACAACACGGGACAAGCGTCCAGGCCTCACTGGCTAAAGTCCCATCACTTGAGATTTGCAACAATAAAAACAAGATGAGGTTGGAGAGATGGCTCAGGGGTTAAGGACACTGGTTGCTCTTCCAGAGGACCTGGGTTCAATCCTCACGGCAGCCACATGGCAGCTCCCACTGTCCCAGGGGACCTGACACCCTCCCCCGGCATCTTCAGGTACTAGGCATGCATGCAATATATAGACATACATACAGGTAAAACACTCACACATGTAAAATTTATATTTTATAAAACAAATAAATAAGGCTTTCCCCATCCAGTGCCTCRGGCCCACCAGCTCAGCCCTGCTCCTCAGGAAAAGCTCTTTTCTCCACTCGCCTGGTTCCTCTCCCCACACAGAGGCACTGCTAGTGCCACTCAGAGTGTGAAGGAAGAGAGGCGGGTGTGYTCACACGGCTCCACCCGAGGAGACCGCACCAGCCCCTGGCGGTCCGCGGCCCTAAGTGCGTACCTGGGAACACAAGCTTTGGAGCCGACCCCTGACGACTGAAGAGAGTGCAGGAGGTTCTTGGCGGTGGCCTCTGGCTGGGCCTCAGCCAGCTGCTGGATGGCCGCCTGCAGGGCTCTGCGAGAGGCTGCATCTCTGAGGAGGAAGGGAGAGGGAAGGGAGCCGCCGTGACCTCAGCAGACAGCACTGCTGAAGCGAGCGCTGCTCTTCCTGGGGGAAAACTCACAGCCCTACATTCCAGTGGGTGCTAGGGGGAGATGAACCAGATAAATCCACCTCACCAGAAAGAGCACAGGATGACAAGAAGGAAGGGCAGCGTCTGCGCTCATGGAGCACGCCCCATGACTTCAAAGCTTTATAACTGCAACTAATGACTGCATACATGTGCTGATATTATAATAAGGTAGGCAGGGTCCAGGCCTTCACACAAACGACTCCCCAGGAGGTATAAAATGCTATCATCCCCATTCTGCAGATGAGGAAACTGAGGCACAGGGAGGCTAAGTAACTTGCCCAGGATCCAGTAGTTAAGAGCATGGACCTAAGAGTCTGGCTCTAACAACGGGGGGCTCTACCCACTGCCCCAAACTGCCTCCCCGACACAGTACCGCTGTATGACACAGTCTCACCCCTGGTCTCTGTGGGGCTCACCTGTATCGATGCAGTGTCAAGCAGAATAACTTGCAGAGCCCTTTCACGGCTCCCTCCGGCAGATCTGAAAGCAGAGTTCACAGACACTCAACAATGAGCAGTGGTGAGCGTCTGCCTACGTCATCCATCACACAGGATCCCGGCACCAGAGCCTGTGTCTTGGTGAAATCTCAAGGAGAAAACAGACACATAGTACAGAAAAGCCCAGAGTGCAGGAGACACTTGCTAAACCAATGAGACAGAAGAAGCTCGAGACCTCACACCCGCCCCCCTCAGGGCAGGGGCAGTAGGGCACAGACCTCACACCCCTCTCCCCGCAGGGCAGGGGCAGTAGGGCACAAACCTCACACCCCTCCCCCCACAGAGCAGGGGCAGTAGGGCACAAACCTCACACCCCCCCCCACAGGGCAGGGGCAGTAGGGCACAGACTTCACACCCCTCTCCCCGCAGGGCAGGAGCCCTACTAGGGCATGACTGACTGCTCTGCCCATGGCGGGGCACTGGCTTTATACTATGCTGTTTAGCTTGTGATGCTCGGCAGGCATTTGCTCACACGCAGTCTAAAAAGAGGTTTAAATGGCAGCATGGAGGCCAGATGTAGTGAGGCCCACCTTTAACTGAGGCAGTGGCTGGCAGATCTCTGTGAGTTAAAGGCCAGCGTCACCTACATAGCAAGTTCCAAGCCAGCCAGGGCTACACAATGAAAACTGTCTCAAAAATAGACAGACAGACAGACAAACAGCATAAACCAGATGTGATGGAC
>BDUI01006249.1:62880-73586 GCA_002335545.1 Apodemus speciosus
CACACACACACACACACACACACACACACACACACACACACACACACCACACACCCCAGACCGCAGCTGTCTTAGCCTCCGACCCTGTGTCTAGACAGGCCTGCAGCCAGATGCAGCCACATGCCCAGGTGAGGAAGAACTAACTCACCCTGAGGGCCCCTCCCCCACAGCCCCGGAATGCTGTGGACGACACACTTCCTCGGTCAGATCTTATGTGCCTCTACAAGTCACCCACAGACTCTAAACTCCCCCCATCCCCACCCACCCCACCCCACTCCCGCAATGGTTTCTCTGTGTAGCCCTGGCACTTGCTCTCACTCTGTCAACCAGGCTGCCCTCAACTCAGATCTGCCAGCCTCTGCCTCCCGAGTGCTGGGATCAAAGGTGTGCGCTGCTGACTGGCGCCCAGGGGATTCCTGTTCTGGAAATGTCCCTGGTCTGTCCCAGCATGACTCCAGGCCTTTCCTGCAATCTGGGCTCTTCCAAGCACATGAGTGCACGGCAGGGCGGGCAGTTCCCCGGCTAATCACCAGCAGAGATTAGGAGGGGCTCCGCTCTGAGTCATCTCTGGCCCCACAGAGACCTGAACAAAAAGTTCAAAAGTTTGCCTGTTTCTGGGACAAGCTGTAATCTCGCACAGTGTTTATGGACGCAGAGACACCAGCTCCTCTGCTCTTTACTAGTCAAATTCTGACTGGTGAACACAGCCCGAAACTGAGAAAGGCCTCCCCGCCTGCCAGGCGGCTGGCTTCTGTTCACCTGGCCACCCTCCTCTGTGCACATGTCCCCACTGGGCCTCTCCATGTCACAGTCTGCCTTTCTTTTTATCATGTGCAGCCAACAGTATGGTCTAGCATCAGGGGCCAGGCTCAGTCCCTCCTCGGTCTCCGTCACCTCCCTGGGCTCTGCTAAGCCTGCTTCCAGTTGACGAAATGGTCTGAACTTCCTGAAACACACACACACACACACACACACACACACACACACACACACACACTTTTTGTCTTTTTGTTTTGGCTCCTTACACAGTTCAGGCTGGCCCTGAGCCGAGGCTCGGCCGGCTCCGCTCTGCTCTGGGTGCTAGGATAGCAGGTCTGCAGCACCACTCCCAACGCCTACCTCTTCTGTGTGGTCCACACTTCACCTCACCCTCCCGGGCTCGGGCTCTCTGTAGGAACTTCCTCCCACCCTTTCTGGCCCCTCACGGAAGGGCTGGGGTAAATGTGTGCTGGACAAAGAGCGCAGTCACAGTACAGTCCTGGGCTTGCAAGTCCTCCGTGCTCCGTCCCCTGTACGGAATGGTGTGGTGTGCACACGMAGACCGAGCACGCCTTCCTGTGTGTTACGGTGTGATACGGGTCTGTCTTGAGGCAGTTCACTGTATCCCTCCCTCAGGCTGCCATCAACGCTCCATACGGACTCGGACTCGGCGTCCTGAACAGCTGAGATTCCAGGCACGAACCACCACGCCCAGTAGACTTACAGACTTTTGTTTTACGTGTTTTAAGGGTCGTAGTCACGGCTTGGCAGTTAAGAGTGTGCACTGTCGATGGGCGTGGTGGCGCACGCCTTTAATCCCAGCACTCGGAAGGCAGAGGCAGGCGGATTTCTGAGTTCGAGGCCAGCCTGGTCTACAGAGTGAGTTCCAGGACAGCCAGGGCTACACAGAGAAACCCTGTCTCGAAAAACAAAAAAAAAAAAAAAAAAAAAAAAAAAGGAGTGTGCACTGTTTTTGCAGAGGACCCAGGGTCAGTCCCCAGCACCCATGTGGGGCTTCAAATCCCAGGGGACCTGAGTTCCTCTTCTGGCTTCCCCAGGCATGCATATGGTGCACATACATATGTGGACGCAAAATAGTCACACATGAAATAAGTCTTTTTAAAATTATTTACTACCTTTTATATCTGTCTGTGTGTGCGCGAGCGCATGCACACATGCACACGTAAAAGTCAGAAGACAACTGTGGAGTCGCTTCCCTCTTCTTACCACTCACCACATGGGTGGCAGGTAAGTTAGGTAACCAGGCTTGGTCACAGTGTACGTGCCTGAAGAGTCCGTCACGTCTCAGACGTCAGATCTCCCTTGGTTGGAAGTTATCCGGGGAGGGTCCAGAGAACCAAACTCAGATCCTCTCAAGAGCAAGTCAGCTTAACCGCTAAGCCATCTCTCCAGCTCCAACAGACGTGATTTTAAAATATTTCTTTTCCTCTTTATCCCCATGTGGGACTTGGGACCTCATGCAATGCGAGAACTACAGAACTAAGCTGAGCTTTCTGGCTCCAAATATTTCTGAACCCTCAAGTATAAAGCCACAGATATAGAGGACAAACACTCCCACCAATGCTGTCGTTGCCAAGTATAAGGACAGAACCCCCGAAGTTGACACTCCCATCTTTGAGCCTCTCAGGAAGTGAAACCAGAGGGCCCTCCCTGCCTGCTTTGGCCTTGGTCACCGCTTTCCTCCTTAGCAGGACTGTGACCCCCAGCCCCAGCCCCAGCCCCAGCCCCACTCCCAGCCTTTTCCAGCCATGTGTCTCTACAAACAATATCAAATGCAGTCCGAGCCTGTCCCTGCTCCATCTGCCTGTTACCCGGATGTTCAGACCTCTAGGAGACAAAGGAAGACAGGAGCCCAGGAAACCTTAGGAAAACCCAGCAGGCCTCCGGAGACCAAGTTAACACAGGAGCAAGAAGTCAAATTCAGTGCCTGGAGTCAAACCAGCGAGGCTGGCTTTGGAGGCAACGAGACTGCAATGAGACAGACAGACAGACAGACAGACAGACAGACAGACAGACAGACAGACAGACAGAGGCTGCCGAGAGTCCTTTGCACACACTTGGTGCCTTCAGTGCACAGTTTCATACAGCACCACAAGGCCCCACTGTCCACACATAAAGCCACGCTGTAAGTGTCACAGATTGGGCTGCTCTGGTGTCACGTGGCTCTCTGTACGCCCTTCTGGTGGGCACCCCCCCACGGGCACTGTGCCACAATGGAGAGAGCAGCCTCCCCAGTAGAAAAGCAGATGGCTTTGAACCCACCACTTGCCAGCCTGGTGGAAACTTGCTAGGCCGTTAGGAGCTCCCGCTCACCACTCGGACCCCACAGAGCTCACTCTGGGTGGGGAGGGGTGGGAAGCTTTGAGAAGGTCATCATGGTGGCTGGCGGTACAATGATGTGGGCCTCCCATTCTAGCACAGAGGCACACGGTACATAAATCTGCATCACTGATGGTCATGTCCCCTGGAACAGCACAGGGAAGGAGCTGGAGCCAGGGACGGCGGCCAGGGATCCTGGGAGCTGTGACAGGTCGTCACTAACTTGGGCTTTCTTGCTGAGCAAACCACTGACCTCACCCGTTTATGCCTGGGGTTCATTCCAAGTTCTCCTCGGAGAACATCAGCTGAGCCCAGCAGCCTCCAACTCACTACAGCAGAGGCGGGGCAGAGGAGCCGGGGGCTTCGGTGCTCCCCACTCCTCCCCACTGCAGCTGGGCCTGAGAGCCCTCTGACTTTGAACCCGGAGCTGCCTAAGCTCCAAAGACCCCAAGAAGTGAGGCCAGGAAAGAGGAGAGCACAAAGGGCCAGAGGCACCCCAGGTAAGGTTATACACGGCTGGAGAGGCAGCTGCTCAGGAAATCACCCCTCCAGCACACCTCGCCTAGCCTATGGGACACCAGGTGACCTTGCACAAGCATTTTCCTCCTGGCCTCTAATCATACTGCAGCTGCTCCCGCCTGAGCACTGCCAAGCGAGGCAAGGTCCCCAGGCACAGACCTGCAGCCTCCCAGAGCAGTCCACAGGCCGGTGGGGCTCTCCAGACACGCCACACCAGTCAGCTAAGGATGAGACAGACGGCTGGCATGAACACACACACACTCGAGCACACACACGCRCGCACACATGCACGCACACACCAGGTAGTTCCAGGTTGGCCCTCTATAAATGCTGTTCCCACAAGGGCACACGCATGCCTGGGTAAGAGAGGACTCAGCCAAGAGCTAACCTTGGCCTCGTCTCTGGCCTGATGTACAATCAATCAAGAGGTGCAGTGTCACCCACAGTTGGCCAGCAGTCGTCAAGTACTGACGTATGTGACAATCTGCTTTTACTGTGAAAAAAAAAAAAAAATCAACTCAAGTGGGTTCAAGATGGCACCATCAAGTCTCCTTCATACATGCCACAGTGCTGAATGAGAGAGGGCTCAGAGACCTCAGGACCCCACACACACCCTCGGGGTCAGAATTTGAGTTGAAACGCCATCTTGGATAGCCAGGTGCTCTAAGAAATGAGGAAGTGAGGCGGCAGCCGGCCAGCTGCCTACAGCATTCCTATCAGCCCTCAGAGGCGCGCTTGCTTCCCTAGAGGAAGACCCGGGTCTCCTCAGTCTCTCAATTTTAGGAAGCCATCTGCTGGGCTCAGAGCTCCAGGAAATGCCGGGGGCCCTTGACAGCTGGTGTCACCACAGACAGTTGGCACCTCCTGAAAAAGAGCCATCCCACGCACAGAGGCCCTCGGCCTCCTCCCTGTCGCCTGCCCACAAAGCACCATGCCTCACTTGCTCACAGGTGACCTGCAAACTCAGCAGGAGGCCCTGGTGGGGTGGCAGTGCCTCCCACAAAGGAGGGACAGACAGCTCCGGCCTGTCCCTGTCCTGAGAGGAGCAAGGCGGGTCTCACTAGAAGGGAAGATCAAGATCCTGTCCAACTCTCACGGTGGGAAATCTGCCTCTTCCTGGACAGGGAGGAAGCGCATGGCAGCCGCAGTCAGATTGGGAAACCACACAGGAGAAACCGGAAAACAGGCTTTCCTGAAACAAAATGTGTCGGGGTAGGAGGGGTGGGGGGGAGCCTCCGTGCTCAGCCCCCGGCCGACGGGGCTCACATGAAGGGAGGAGGAAGTAGAACACAAGCCGTGAGGTCATGGGACCAGCCTGCAAGCCCACCGCCCCTGAGCCRCAGCCTCAAGCCACGCACACGCCAGCCCTCACGACACCCTGACTGAGGGAGTGAGGGAGTCTGCGCACTGGCTCCAGAGGCAGAGGGAGCGCCAAGGCTCCTGGGGAGCCCGTCCTCCCAGCTGGCCACCCCAGGAGACCACGGGGTGGAGGTGTGGAGAGGGGCTTGGTGGGGGCAGAACAGGGTGGGACCCACCGCATCCCTACTTTGGATTTTACTGCAGGAGTCAGTTTGGGGCTCAGGGAACCCGACCCAGCAGGACGAGGACAGATGGCATAGCGGCGCCTGTCCGAAATGCCCAGAAATATCACACAGGAAGTCCCCACTGTACACACAGGAAGCATTCCAAAGGCGTGTTTGTATGTTGGATGCTGAACCATAGAGACAGTCTTCTAAAAGAAGCCCTTCTGAAGGGAAGCTGGGTGACTGTCACCTGACCCACAGGTGTCCCACAGCACACTGAAGTGTGGCAGGACAGCTCACCTGGGCTTGGGCCAGGCTGGAATGCATCTAGAGCACCTGAACTTCCTGCTCCGCCACAGCTGTATGAGCACAGCTGGATACTCCTGGTAAACTTCCCTAGGACAAACGGGACAACTGTGAATCCCACGACTCCCTCACAACTCTGTGAGCCAGGGGCCTTAGCAGTTAAGCAGGTGACCTCTGTTAAAAGAAAGCTGTCAGCCAGGGCAACCATTTCTCCTGCCAGTCTTGGTGCCCAGACAGGAAATGTGGTCACTACACAAGTCGGTGAGCTGATCAGTCAATCACCTGCCCCACCACTGACCTGTCTGAGGTAAGTCACTTCTCCTTTACGAGGCAAGAAAGGTTCCGTGCTCATCTCCTTCAGCTGTACCCACACTGTGACACCTGCCTCCGTGGATGTTACCCCTTGGTGGAGGGGCCCCTCCAATTTTGAGACATGCCTAGATGACCTCCAAGCTGGGGTAAGAGCGGTCCAATCTCCCTGATGTAAACAAGATTTCCTGCTCCCAATGAGGACAAATTCAAACCAAGACACAAAGAACAATGGTAATGCTGGCCTCGCACCCAGGTCCTCTGCCTAAAGGCACTGTGGGAAGAGGGTAGGGAGGCTCCCGTGCTCCCCTGAGGATCTACAGGTGATCAATGCTTGGGGAAGGCAAAGACTCTTCCATGGTGGAGCCCCTGATAAAGCCCTGCTCCAGTAAATGACCTCCTTACGGCGCTCCTGTACGCAAGGCTAAGAGCACTCTTTAGCTCACCGAAAGAATAACAAAGGCCACAACAGTGGGGGTCAGCAGAAGGGGCGTGGTGGGGGTGACTATAAGACGGTATACACAAGCCGGGCGGTGATGGCGCACGCCTGTAATCCCAGCACTTGGGAGGCAGAGGCAGGTGGATCTCTGAGTTCGAGGCCAGCCTGGTCTCCAAAGTGAGTTCCAGGACAGCCAGGGCTACACAGAGAAACCCTGTCTCCAAAAAACCAAAAAAAAAAAAAAAAAAACGGTATACACACATAAAATGCCATAGCCAAACATAGTGTCATAGTGTGTCTATTTAATATATGCTAATAGAAAAACAAAAGGACACACCAGTGGCTGCTGTCCTAAGAGCCAAGGGTGGCACAGTGTGTGTGCACAGGTGTGTGCGAGTGTGTGTGCACGTGTGTGTGCATACATGAGTGTGGTGCATGCGTGCACACAGCTCCATGTAGAGCTGCTGGGTGGGATGGGCAGAGGCCAGGCCTGCGTCCGGGCTGCTCTGACTGGACATCATAGGCTCAGGTGGGCATGTGTCCTTGACACACTTATCTATGACTGGTCACCTCGGAGCCTTCCTGCCTCCTTTTTTGGCGGATTAGGAATTACACGTGCCCCCCCACCCCCACCCCCATCCCCACCCCCATCCCTCCACCCCTGGTCGACCAAACAGACTTTTGCAATCTCTTTCAACAATGAGCTCTGGTTCTACTCCTCCTACAGGGGGTTCCCAGGCAGGTTCAGAAGCAGGGTACGGGAGAAGCAGACCCCCCCAAGTCTAAGCCTGCAAGTGAACCACTTAATAGCTGTGTTTGTGCTTAAGAAATCCAAATAAAAAATTCTGTAATAAATGCGGTGTGGATTTGTGATCACTCAAGAAGGTGGTCGCAAGTCCCGGCTCCACCGCTCGCTAACGTCACCTCTGAGCACAGTTTCCTCGTGAGCACCTGGGCATCCTGGCGGCCCCTTACACTCTGTGGGTTCCCAAGCCTTTCACAAGTCATCTGAAGGCACAAATAGGACGTGAGCGTGAGCGGAAGGCAGACCAGCAAGGCCAGAGCACGTAGCCCCTCTGAAGGGGTGGGTGGTGGGGATGGAGACTGCTTGCGGCCAAGCCTGACCACTCTCCTTGTCCTTGGGATCCCACGGCAGGAGAGAACCAGCTTCTTCAAGTTGTCCTCTGGCGTCTATGCAGACACCACCCTACACCCACACATGTAAATAAATAAAATGTAATAAACCTTTACGTTAATGTTAATCARTTAATAAAAAGCATAGTCCTTCCTTACGTAGCTTCAGTGCCGAGTTCACGGGGTGCCAGGTGACAGACGGAAGCTGCACAGCTGCTGGCGTCCCTGACTTCCGCACCTGAGCAGGCAGGAGAGAATGCCCTGGACTGCAGGAGAAGACTCTCGGAAAGATGTCAGCTGGGTAGCGGGACCCACCACATTGTCACAAGCTCCACTGTTAAGATACCAGGAGCAGAACGCTTGTCTCTGTCAAAAAGATCTTAGCAGGGCATCACGCATGACTCATACCTATAACCCCAGAATTTGAGAGGTGGAAGCAGAAAGGTTAAGAGTTTGAGGCTAGCCTGGGCTACATGAGAAGGGGACTTGGGACTAAGACTCAATTAAAACTCCAATTTCTCCCCGTGACTGTAAAGCCATTCCCAGCTCCAAGAGCTCACCAAGCACAATCACCCGAGAGCCCGGTGCTTGGGATATGGAAGCTCAGTGCACATGGCCAAAGAAAGAAAGATGCTGCTGGGCCCTTGGGCGTCCGGTCCAAGRCCAGCCTTCTGGCCCTATGCACTCCCAAGACATCTGCGCCTAACAACGCTGGCGTCAAGGGAGGGTCTAACACAGGTCTAGCTGAGCCCTCCAGTTCCTGACTCCAAAGTTCAGCCTCTGAGAAGCAGCAAGACACAGCCTGCTCGGGACTCACTCCAGAAGCCCTGGACATTAACTGTGATAGGCACCCACGTGCTATGTGGCCCACGCATGGCCCTGCCATCCTCCTCCTCCTGATTCAGCTCAGCTCCCATCCTGGGCAGAAGGATTACCTGTTGTCTGGTCTTCCCTCTCCAAAGGATTGAGATCCTCCCCCAGAGCCCAGAAAGGAAGATGACTTTTACAGTAGCAACCGACATCATGATGACCTCCAGGAGGTCTGTAAAGCGTACTGTATGTGGGTCCCCGCCACATTACTCCGGGGAGGAAACTCCCAGTAGTCACAGTGCACTGGGCGGGCTAACAGCATGGCCCTGCGCTCACGCCTCACTGCTCCACGCATCAGCATGAGTGTGGCGCTTGGGGCCACAGCTGTTCCAGTGTCGTGTCAGCCCCAGGTAAATGGGATGTGTCAGCAGTACACACTCGCAAGCTACCACAGGCCGTGGGGCACAACACGGACCCAATCCCACAGGGTCTCCAGATATAGCCATGTGTTCCTGGTTTACCTGCTTGCTTGGGGTCTGTCCATCCCTCACAGGAGGCCGCCTCTGCACCTCAATACCTCAGTACTCAGTTGGTGGCCCCAATACCTTCCGGCTGAGCACAGGAAGGACAAAGACACAGAGTCTGCACAGGAGAGCATGGTGGGGGCCTATGGGGGGGGCAGAGGGATCAGCAGAAGTGGGGGCAAGTTGCAGGTGGAGGTAGGAACAACCTGGGAAAGTGCCAACACAGAGAATGGAGCCCGGAATGCAAGTCCCAGCGTGGCAGAGGGGAGTTGAGGGCCCAGGGCCGGCATGGTCTGGGCCTCCAAGGGCTTCCACAGAGGGTAGTTGGCAGGGGAAGGCAGGCCCAGGCCTGCCTCTAGATTGCTCAGCCAGAGTGTGCAGGCAGGATGGAAGGGAGGCAGGGCACAGTTGGAAGAACAAAAGTTACAATGCTCGAAATGAAACAAGAAATCAACACGACCTGCTGACTGGGGCATGTGAAGAAGGAGGACGCCTCCCCCACTTGTCTTGCAGGAGGACAGACAGACACCAGCTAAGACAGGAGGACAGGAGGAAGCAGAGCCGGGGGCCTGGGAAGTAGTGTGGAAAATAACATGGTGCCTACCTCTGGTGTGTCTCCTGCTAAACACAGGTCATTCTACTGCCAGGCCTTGGGAAAGTTCTGGAGGCTGCACGTGCCTGCCCCAAGGACTCTCAGAGCACACAGGAGGCCTAGGGTCCCCTCTGTGCCTGCTCCCATCTGTGCTGAGGGCAGTCTCAGCAGTCCACAGGCAGTTCGTGTGCGATAGGACGAAGGCTCAGCCAAGCGGGGTGTCAGGGGAGCCAGGTCCTTCCTGCTACAAGCTGGCCCCGGAGGCCCTTCCAGGGCAGTCTCGGGCCCCTGCTCTCATAGAAATACCCTCAGAACCGGCTGGGGGTGGGGGTGGGGGGTCAGGTACAGCTGAGCCTACACCAGGCACAGCACCGCACTGAAGTCGACAGACACCCATGCCCGAGCCTCAGCCCAGCTGCTCTAACGCAGCTCCCCCTGAAAGGCCACTCTGTGGAGGACGCAGTGGCGATGATGGTCCTTGCCCTTGTGATTCAGGCTGGCTGCCTCGCTTCAAAGATCCAACCAGGAGGACTCGGGGTACCAAGTCACAGTAAGTGACCAAGTCGCACAGTGAGTTCAAATGCGCGTGCGCGCGCACGCGCGCGCGCGCGCGCGCACACACACACACACACACGTACATACAAGTGCCTCTTCCCTCCAGGCCGCTGTGCCTGCCGCCCTCCTCCACAGACCACCCTCCAGTCTTATCTGTTGGATCTCACACCTTGGTTTCCTCTTTGGCAACACAGGATAGAAAGGTTCAGTTTGTCTACCTAAGGAGAAAGGAATGTGTTGGCCGGGCACCTCTTGTTCGAGGCTCACAAATATTATCTCGCAAAGGTCATCTCCCTCCTTAAAAGATGAAAGCCTTTCTAAGTGTCCATGTCTGTCCACGGCGATGCCACCTGAGACAACCCGTGTCCTCTAAACGTCCACGCTCAGTAAAGTAAGCTTGGACAACGCACGGCGCGAGGACYACTTCCTCCCGGCCTTGCTCTCTTCCTGGCTTGAGGCCTGCTTCTCTGCGCTCCCAAAGCATCGCGCTCTTCCCTGAGGAGAGCACATGGCATAGTCGTGCGAGCTGTGTGTCAATGTCCCTCAGCCCCGGACAGCCCGGGAGGGCAGGGGCAGCAGGCTCAGCACATCCTCAGGCCCTCTGAGCCCTGCACAGAGCCCGGGACAATCAGAAGCTCGGTGAACACTACAGAAGAAATGGTTGGTGACCCTGGCCAAGCCTCTTGCTGCAGCAGAGATCTGCATTTCCACCTCAGTTCATGCCACCCCCTGACCCTCTGTGAGCAACCCACCTCCTGACCCTCCCTGAGCACCCCACCTCCTGACCCTCCCTGAGCACCCCACCTCCTGACCCTCCCTGAGCACCCCACCTCCTGACCCTCCCTGAGCACCCCACTTCCTGATCCTCATGAGCACCCCTATTCCTGGTCCTCCTA
>BDUI01006251.1:33242-43459 GCA_002335545.1 Apodemus speciosus
GGGGGGGGGTGTCAGTGAAATGATCCCTGATGATACTCGGCTATGCTTGTAGACCAGAGCGTAGCATAATCGTTGTTCGAGAGCCTTCAACCTGCAACTGATGGGAACAGATGTAGAGACCCACAGGCGGACATTAGGTAGACCTCAGCGTGTCCTGTGGAAGAGGGGAAGGAAGGATTGTAGGAGCCAGAAGGGTCAAAGACGCCACAAGAAAGCCCACAGAATCAACTAAGCAGGGTTCATAGGGGCTCACAGAGACTGAGCCAACCATTAGGGAACCTGTATAGGTCTGACCTAGGTCCTCTGCTCTGCATAATGTTATGTTTGTGTAGCTTGGTGTTCTTGTGGGACCCCTAACAGTGGGAGCTGGGGGGGGGGCGCTCTCTGTGACTATTTTGTCTGCTTTGTGGACCCTTTTCCTCCTACTGGATTGACTTGTGCAGCCTTGACATGAAGGCATGTGCCTAGTCTCATTTTAACTTGTTATGCCGCGATTGGTTGGTATCTCCGGGAAGCCTGCCAGTTTTTGAAAAGAAACGGGAGGAGTGGATGTGGAGTAGAGGGGAAGTTGAAGGGAGGGAGGGGAAACTGTGGTCAGGATATAATAGTATATGAAAGAAAATATGAAAAAAGAAAAGAGAAAGAATATATGAAAAAAGAAAAAATGTTATAACAAATAGAGTCACAGAAGACAATGGTTCTAAAAAATGTCCATATTATGGCTTTCCTACATCAATGCTTTTCTGTGGGATTGTATCTTATTTTTTTATTTTTATTTTATTTTTATTCTATTTTTACCCTACAGGTCCTTTGTATGTCTATTATGGCTTCCCCTTAAGTGTTTTTAGGGGATTTTGAGTGTGCATATGAGTGGTCTGTATCTGTATCTGTTTCTTGAGTGGGCTCTTTTCCTTGCATTTGTTTGTTTTGTACTATTCTGCTGTTTTGGTTTTTGTTTTATCTTATTACATTTTATTTTAATTTATTTTGTTATGATCCCTTAGAAACCTCTTTGATTGCTAATGAGAGACAGAGGAGGAATGGATCCAGGAGGGACAGGAGGTGGGAAGGAACTGAATGTAGTAGAGGAAACTAATGAAGATACATGAGGACGAGGTCTGATTTCCTACATCATTGGCTTCCACTGCACGGTTTAGGTACTTTGTTTTGTCTTCGCCCTATAGTCTGCCCTCCTCGTGATCCGATCTGTTGTCAAAGCATTCTGCTGAGCTATTTATTTGACTCACAGGCAGTTTCGGGTCCTGTACCATTTGTTTGGCTTTTTCCAGGATTTCTATTTCTTTCTTGAATTTTATTTTCATGTTCCAGGTTGTCTTTTTTTTTTTTTTACTGTATTTGGGTATTTTTATTTCCTTGCATTTCACTCAGATTATTTGTATATTCTTTGAATCTGTGCAGGTGCTTACTTATGCCCTCTCTGAATGAATGGAACATGCTTAGAACCGTTCTTTTAGGTTATCTGTCTGGAATTCTGTCCAAGTCATTATTGTTGCCAGTCATTACTATGAGACGGATCATTTTGGGGAGGGGTATTTTGGCTTGTCTTCTCATGTTACTTGTGGTTTTTGCATTTCAACTTATTTATTTAAAATAGTTTTGTTTAGTATTTCTGTGATTCACAGATGGGAAACCTGGGCTTATTTTAGCTCGGTTAGGAGGATACAGGACCTGGTCTCATGAGTCAGGCTTTATGAACTCTAGCAAGCAGAGTTTCTCACTAGGGGTTTCATACGCTCTCTGATCTCAGGGTACAGACTGTGATGAGAATGGGTGCTTGGGCTGGGAAGTCCTAAGTCTTCCTAACTTGATGGGCCAGAGTATGGCGTGTACAGCCTGCATACCAGGGGTTGGTGTGTTACACAGCCTTTGACTTCCCCAGTCACTGAGGGTCCCACATCCTTTAAACTAGCCAGTCAGGGTGCACTGGTTTATCTGAGTTATGCACCAGGTTTTGATAGTGTAGAATTCTTTAGCCTCATGAGCTATAGTGGAGTGAGAGGACATGAATATCCACTGGGAATGGGGTGTGATCCAGATCCCCTGGCTTCACACACATGGATGCACATGGCACATCAGGAGTGTGTTCTTGTCTTGGGATTCATGAGTCCTTTGGCTTAATTAACAGTTGTGCACATGAGAAGGGACAAGTGTGTGCCAAAGGGAGGTAGTCACGCTCTTGGTTTCTCCAGCTGGGAAACAAGGTAGGTGCTGGAAGTGGGCACCAGAGGCCAAGGCCCGGAGGCTGCTAATATCACCAGCCAAAGTCTAGACCTAGTTGTTGGGAGTGTGTGATGGGAGGAGGCTTTCTGAGTATTCTAACCTCTCCTATGAGGGTTCACGTGGGCTGGAAGAAGTGTATACCAGGAGTGAGTATCCAGAGACTGCTAAACTCTCCAGTCAGGGTGTACCAGGATGGCAAAATTATGCTCTGTAAACAGGACCTTGGAGTCATCCAACCTCTCCATGTTTTTGATAGACATGGCTCAGAACTGTGTTCTCATTTGTAATTTCTAATAAAAAAAATTATAAAACCCACATAAACCAAAGACTTTGGGGGACCTCAGTAATTTTTAAATCACCAGAAGTCAGAAAATTCTAGACATAATTTGAAGACTCTTAGGCTCTTAGATATCACTACAATGTTCCCTGAAAATAACCTGCAAACTACACAAAAAGCCCTGTTGTTGTCTTAGTTGTGTTGACTTGCTTACCTAATAATAATAATGTTATATTTAACTTACATAAGTTCTCAAACATTATGATTACTTCATTATTGTCTTCTCTGCCATATTCATGGAAGAACAAGCAGAAACGTAGACTTTGTCTGTGTTATAACATTTTAAGTCTTTGTTTATTTGGGTCAACACTGTGCTTTGTGATGAGTTAATAAGAGTGTAGTAGTTGATTGGTTACATAGGCACGTTTTAAAATTAGGACCTTTATTTTCAATGTAGTGGTTTAGGGACTTTGTTGTTTGGGTGCTTTGTTTCATACTAATTTATCTTCTTTGTGCAACATACTTGGTGTAACTTAAGTTTAAATTCCAAATTTATTTCTCCTTGACGTAAAATAATATGATTGTGTTTCCTACAAGTCTAAATATAGCCCTATACCAGATAGAGTCAGATGATCACATCTGTTCTGCTGTAGATATGTCACTGATATTATACTTCCTCTAATTCTTGTAATATTTTATTTTTTATTTTGAATGTTTGGATTCATCAATTTGTTATTTTTTAAATATTTTTTTACAGTGCTAAAAACTGAATACAAAGCTTCACAACCACAGGGAGGCGAGCAATCCACTGGTTAGCCACAGCTTTAGCCCTTGAGATTCTTTGGAGATGGCAATAATATTATGTGTCCTATTAGCAATGGTACTTGCTTGAACCAGTAATTTCCCCTGCCATTATGACTTTCTTCTTAGGAGTTTCCTTTTTTTGGAGGTAGGTTTGCTGCAAATGCACGCTCTGGGCTAAACACTTTTAAGTTTTGCTCTTCTTCCCAGATGTATGCCAGAGTGTGAATTCTGTCTGCCTTTTTCCCCATTCCTAAACTCTTTTGATAGAAAGTTGAATAATGTCCTCCCCAAATTATGCATTCTAGTTTGCAGAATTTATCTATATGTTTACTTTCATGCTATATGGAACTTTTAAATGTGATCAAGGATTTTGATTAAGGATATCATGGATATTGGGTAAGGCTCAGTGTAACTGCAAAATGTAAGTAGAAGATTCAGAGTTTTAAAAAGATGGGAGCCTGACATGGAAGCCAGACAGAAGAGAAAATATTATTTTGTTGGCTTGGAAAATAGAGCAAGCCACCATAAACAAGGAATAAAAACAAGCTTTAGATGGTAAGTCCAAGGAAACAGCTTCTCCTTCAAGCCAGAATTATGAGCCATATATTGACATTTTACTCATCAAGTTTCTGGTAATTCACAAAACCAAATTAATATATATATATATATTTAATACTGGAAGGTGAACTGCTGCTGTATGTAACAAGTACTTAAAATGTTTAGATGGCTTTGTTGTTTTGTTTCATTATTTTAAATGAATTAATTGTATTTTACATTCAGCACAAGGTTCACATGAATGTTTTATTATGCTAAAACTGTATCAAATGATATAAAGCTTGTATTTTTATTTCTTTCTCTTCTCTCATACAGTACATCCCAACTGCAGTTTCCCTTTCCTCTTCCCATCCCACCCACTTTCCCTCTCCCCCAGATCCTTTCCTCTTCCATTTCCCTTCAGAAAAGAATAGGCCTTCCAGGGATATCAACTGAACATGACGTAACAAGTTACAATAAAACTAGGCACAAACCCTCATATCAAGGTTGGACAAAGCAACCCATTAGGAGGAAAGGGGTCCTAAGAGCATGCAAGAGTCAGAGACACCCCCTCCTGTCCCACTGTTAGGACCCCCCCCCAAGAACACCAAGCTCCACAATCATATATGCAGAGAACCTGGTGCAGACCCAGACAGATTCTGTGATTGTTGCTTCAGTCTCTGTGAGCCCTGCTTAGTCGGTTCTGTGGGCCATGTTCTCCTGGTGTCCTCAGAGCCTCTAGCTCCTACAATCCTCCTCCTCTTCTTTGGGGTTCCCCGAGCTTCACCTAAAGTTTGGATGTGAGTCTCTGCATCTGTTCCCATCGCTTGCTGGATGAAGCCTCTCTGGTAATGATTATGCTGTAAACCTTGTACTTCCTTGTACTTTTAAAAGCATTAGTTTTTTTTTTTTTTTTACAGAACACTGAGGTCGTTTTCAAAAATATTCCTCAAAAATCTGATTGGGATAACACACTATGGAAAGTTTGTCATGTAACATCCTCAGGCATGGTTTCATTTGAATTATTTGCATATGTTTTCCTCTTTTGCCTAATGAGGAACTTGAAGAGATTTGATAGAGGTTAGGAATTAAGCCTTTTCGATAGTGCTCCAGAATGACTTAATCATGGTTTGTGTTGGGTCTGTCGTGTACTGACATTATTCTTAATCACACTGCCTTGGACTTAAAGGAATGATATCCTAGCAATGGCCGATCAGGATCCCCTCTGCTCTTATACTCCTGTGTATATCTAAGGTCTAAGTACTTTGAAGAAACCTGGGAAAATAAAACACCACGTGACCTTCCATGTTTAAAGTAGATGTGTCATGAAAGCAATAGCCACCGTACCTTACAGTCCTGGAAACACAGGAGAGTCTGGTGGAAAGGAGTAGCCCTGTTTTATGAACTTGACAATAATCCCCCACCTTTCTTTCCTGCTTAGATGATAGACAAGAGAGTGTTTCCTGGTGAGTAGAAATGTAGATGTTTGGTATTCTTGTGGCATTCTTGGAATGCTATTGATTCTTCTGAGTAAAGTGTCTTTTTAATTGGATAACTCATTAAGGATGGAAGAACACTGAGAAACCTGCTAGAAAAGGGCTAGATAGCTTTATCTAGGTTGTTTGTAGAAATACAGAGGCTGAATACAAGCAGTGGGGGCTTAGAATCAAGGAAGGATCACAGAAATAAAGGATTTACAGCACTATTTTTATTTCTTTTGAAACCGGATCTGTGTAGCTAAGGCTGGACTTGACTGTTCGATATAGCTCTGTTGGTTACTGTTGTCAACTTGACAGTCTGTAATCACTTGGAAGGTGGATGCCATGGAGGATTATTTTGACTGATTTAATTGAGGTGGGAAGATCTTCATGCTGTGGGTGGTGCCATCCCTTGGTTGGGCTCCTGGACTGTAGAAGTAGAGAAAGGGAGTTGAACAGTAGGATGCATTGGTCTTTTTCTCTGCTTCCTGACTATGGGTGCAATATGACCCAATGCTTCAGTTTCTGCCACACTGACTTCCATGCCATGATGGGCTGTACCCTTGATCTGTGATCTAGAATAAACCTTTTGTCAAGTTGTCTTTGTGGAGGTATTTTATCACAGGAAGATGAAAATAAACTAATGCAGAAGTTGGTAATGAGAGGTGGGGCTATTGTTATCTGATCCATAGGCATTTGAAACTAGTTTCAGGAAGGATATGGGAGACTATAGAACTTTGGGATAGAAAAACCCTTGAATTCCTAAAGCACAACTCAATAATATTGAAAGATGGTGATGCTCAAAGAAACACTGACAGTAGAGACCAGGCTCATGGGGTTTTAGAGGTTGTCCTAGTAACTTACTACATCCTAGAGTCTTCTGAGAAGGTGATCTCAGTTGAGGGGTAGTCCAGATTGGCCTGTGGGGGTGTCTGTGATATTATCTTGATTGCGAATTTATATAGGGGGCAGCCCACTATGGGTAGCATCATTCCCTGGACAGGTGATCATGGGCTGTATAAGCATAATCCAGTAAGCAATCCAGAAAACACAATTTCCTTGTGATTTATGTTCCAAGTACTTGTTTGAGTTCCTACCCTGACTTCCCTCAATGATGTGCTGTGATGTGGATGTGTAAGCGAAATGAATCATTTCCTGCCCTATGCTGCTTTTTGTCTGTGTTTTATCACAGCAACAGAAAGAAAACTAGGACAGGGAAAATGATTCTTATCAGGAAATAGTCTAGGGGCCATCCATGTGGTATTTTAACCATTAATAAGGCTTCTTTCTACCCAAGTCCTTAGAATCTGAGTGAAGTTGAAGTCAAAGATAATGAACTAATTTATCCCATAGAGGAAATTTCAAAACAATAGAATGTTCAATTTGGTGCTGAGAAAGCAGCTGTAGTTGTTAACGAGATCAATAGCCTGAAGTTAAACCTGTGTTGCACTGGGACAAAGGAAAGGTGACCTGGTGACAAAATGATTCACCAGACACTCCAAAGGAGAAGAAGAACCAATGTTTCCCAAACTATTCCATTAAAAGAAAGCAGAAAATGTTACAAACCCTTTTTATAAAGCCAGTATTATGTTGATGTCAAAACTAAACAACAATAAGACAAAAATAGAAAATTATGGACTAAGCTCCCTGAATAACATAGATGGAAACAGTTCTCAACAACATACTTGTAAACTAAATCCAAGAACACATCAAAAGGATCATTCATTATGATTAATTTAGCACTATTTCATACATGTAGGAATGGTTGATATGCACATCAAAAATGTCACACATCATGTAAATGAACTCAAGGATAAAAATCATAAGACCATCTGAGTAGACAGAAAAGAATTTTGACAAAATAAAATATTCCTTCATGATAAAATTACCGAAGATAATGGGAATGGAAAGAATATATCCCAAACATGACAAAGACAAAGTGGGACAAACTTACAGACATTATATAAAACATTTCTACAAAATCCAGGAACAAAAAAGATGTCCACATTCCTCACTTCTTACAGGAAGTCTTAGCAGGAACAATCATAAGAGAAACTAATAAAGAGAATACAAATAAGAAAGTGAAGTCAAAGGTATCATTATTTGAAGATGATATGATTCTATACATAAGAGATACCAAAGTCTCCACTAGAAAATGTTTAGAGCTAATAAACCCTGTCAGCAATTAGCAGAATACAGAATTAGCAGACAAAAATCACTAGCTTCCCTTTATACTGGTAACAAACAGGATGAAGAAGAGAGCAGGGGAAACTACTTTCATAAACATCAAACAAAATTACTTGGGAATAAATCTATTCATGCAAGTGAGAGAGATCTACAGTGAAAACTTTAAAACACTCAAGAGAAGAGAGAATCTTTCATGCTCATATATCAGAAGAATCAATAATGAAGAAACAGATGCTTTATCAAAAGTAATCTCAGATGTAATAAATCCCCAACTAATTCTAAACCCATTTATCATAGAAATATAAAAGGGCTGTGAGCCTAGCCTTTAACAGCTAAGCCATCTGGAACTGGAGAGAGCCTGTGGAGGGTCCCAGCCACCAGGGAAAAGAGAGGCTCCCAGGACCCAACAGGGATAACTTTAGTCGTAATACAAGTGAGAAACTGTGGAGACCACCTCCAGTAGATAAACACAGCCCCGGATTGAGGGATAGGGCCACCCAGGGATGGGGCCACCCACCCATCTCAAAGTTTTTAGCCCAGAAACGTTCCTGTCCGAAGGAAGAATGGGGACAAAAAATGAGACTAAAGGAAGGGCCGTCCGGGGACTGCCCCACCCGGGGATCCAGCCTGTCGGCAGAAACCAAACCTCCACACTGTTACCATTGCCAAGAGGCGCTCGCTGACAGGAACCTAGTTGTGACTACTGGGAGATTCTGCTAGCAACTGACCAATGCAGATGTGGATGCTTGGAACCAGCCATCAGACAGAGCTCAAGAACCCCAGTGGAGGAGCTGGTGGAGGAGCGGAGGGGGATTGCAACCCCATAGGAAGAACAACATTGGCTGGCTGGACCATGCAGTGCTCCCAGGGGCTAGACCACCAACCAACGAGTGTACAGGGAGGGAATCATGGCTCCAGCTACATATGTAGCAGAGGATGGCCTTGTCTGACATCAAGGGGAGGGGAGACCCTTGATCCTGTGGAGGTTTGATGCCCCAGCATAGAGGGATGCTGGAGCGGTGGGGCAAGAGAGGGTGAGTGGGTGCGGCAGCACCCTCACAGAGGCAAAGGGGAGGGGAGAGAGAGCAGATGTGGGATGGGCGGTTTGTGGGAGTGGGCTATCATTTGAAATGTAAACAAACGGAATGATTAATAAAAAAGAAAAGAAAAAGAAAAGTAGAAAAAAATCAATAAGTATTTTAAAAAGAAATATACAAGGGAATCTTAAAATTCATTTGGAAGATCTCAGGTAGTGCAATACTAAACAAAATTCAATGAATAAAGTAAAATGACATACTGATTTCAAAGTATATTATAGAGCCATAGTAAGAAAACAGGAAGATATTGGGAAAAAACTGATATGTAAATCAATCGGACACACACACACAAAATTGATGTAAAGCCACAAATCTTCAGCTCCTTCATTTTCCACACAAATGCCAGGAACAATCACTGAGAAAAGACAGTGTGTTTGAAAGTGGTTCCTTTTGAAGGTTTGGTAAAACTTTCAGTAAAGCATCCTAGACCTGGACACTTTTAGTTAGAACGCATTTTAATTACTGATTTAATCTCACTGTTACAGATCTGTTTTAATTATTTCATCTTGGTTTAATTTTGATAGGTCATATGCATCTAGAAGTTTACATGTTCCTTTTAGATTTTCCTGTTTAGGAGAGTATTGTGTCTCTAATGATTTTCAGGATTTTACCAATATTTGTCATAATAACTCCTTTTTATCTCAAATTTCACTCATTTTGATCTTTTCTGTGTTTCTTTTAGTTTTGCTAATTCTTTTTATCTTGTTTATCTTTTCAGAGAACTAATGCTTTGTTTCATTGATTCTTTGCAATTTTTTATTGAAAGTTCTTTAATTTCTGTCCTGATCTTAATTATTTTTTTCATTCAACTTATTTGGGGTTCGATTTGTTCTTGGTTTTCCAAAGTCCTAAGGCATATCTTCAAGTTATTTATTTGAGATCACTATGATTTTTTTCTTTGCTTTTTTTTTCACTATGATTTTTTTAATGTTAGCACTTATAACATCCTTCTTGGACTGGCTTCACTGTTTCCTACAGTTTCAGGATTGTCTTTAAATTCATGCCTTATGAGAATGAATTGACCTTTATCACTTTTGTGTTCATTTTTATTTGAAGTCTGGTTTGTCATATATTAGTATGGTCCCATCTGCTGTTTCCATTTAGTTGGAATATGTTTTCCCGTCATTTTACCCCGAGGCAGTGTCTGTCTCTTATGGTAAACTATGCTTCTGGGAGGAAGTAGGTCGTCTGATTGCATTTCTTATTCCAGTGTGAGTCTCTGAACTATGAATGTTCAATGTTATTAATAAGATTGATTAATTTCAATCATTTTGTTGATGCTGTAAGTAGTTGGTCTTTTCCTTATCTTCATTTGCTTAATTGCTCTTCTGACACTATTTTTTACCTGTAGCCTCTTAGATGTGTTTCTTTTAATTTTCAGTCTGAASAATTACTTTCCATGTCTTCTATAAGTCTAGCTTAGTGGTCATAAATTCCTTTACTGTAATTTTGTCATGAAATGTTTTTCTTTTCCCCTCAATAATTATAGATATAGCCGGGCGTGGTAGCGCACGCCTGTAATCCCAGCACTTGGGAGGCAGAGGCAGGTGGATTTCTGAGTTCGAGGCCAGCCTGGTCTACAGAATGAGTTCCAGGACA
>BDUI01006251.1:55317-81480 GCA_002335545.1 Apodemus speciosus
GGATTTCTGAGTTCGAGGCCAGCCTGGTCTACAGAGTGAGTTTCAGGATAGCCAGGACTACACAGAGTAAACCCTGTCTCGAATCCCTCCCCCCAAAAAAAATTACTGAATAAAGATGGTTCTTTGAAAAAAATTACAAGACTGACAAAACTTTAGACCAATTAAGCATAACCAAGAGAGAGGATACAAACTAGTGAAATAGTCTTATGAAATAACAAATGAGAGAGAGAGAGAGAGAAAGAGAGAGAGAGAGAGAGAGAGAGAGAGAGAGAGAGAACCAGACATAACTGGGGTGTCAGACCTACAGTGCCAGACTGAGGAAGCATCTACTGGTGCACAGTTTCTCCAATGTGAATATAGCTATTGTTGGACAAAGCAGACCATATCATATAAGCCAATCCAACAAATCCCCTAGTAATACATATTCATTCGGTCCACTTCCGATCCTCTAGAGAGCCCTTATACAGCTCTTTTGTCATGAGTCACCTGGTAACAAAAACAAGCCCTGTCTGTATGTGCTCTTGGACTATTATGTAAGCTCTTACAGTCTGAAAATATCCTTTCTTAAGCTAATCACAATCTCCAAGACTAAAACATACAAAAATAAGATTTGGGGGTTTTGGTCAGTCTCACAAGCACAGATGATTATATAAATTTGTTTATAAAACAGTCCCTGGCTATCAACTAATACAGAGACCTAAGTTCCCATATTAACATTTAACATTTTTGTAAGCCACACTCAGGAATTATGAGACACCTGATGACTATAATTTACCAGGTTTCCAGTGTGTTTGTTTCCAATAGCCTGTGGCAAACATTGCCCCTTTAAGAATCTCTTTAGCGTGTGCTTTTTCTGAGGCACAAGGTCATTCTGCCTGGAAAAAAAAATCCCCAAGGATAAAGCTGTTGTATCAATTGGGCTTATTCTCTTGCCTGCAATCTTTTCTCTGGGTCTTAGGATTGTTTCCATTTTGTCCTTGTTGTTTCAAATTCCCAAAGCCAAAAGTTACCGTACACTGCTTGCTTAATGTTATATTTCCCTCCTAATATCTGACCTTAGATTTTTTAAATGTAGTAAATTTACCATTTTTCAAAGTCTTCTCTCCCCCTATCCCCCACACCAGTCCTTTATTGGATTCTAAAGCAGTCTGGCTCTGGGCCCAGGCATCTCCCAAGAGGTTTAGGAAGGTACCGTCATTCTGTGAAGGCCCAGAGCCTACCAGACTTCAAGCCCCAAATGAACTCACCGAGAGCCTTGAGGGAGCTAAAGGAAACAAGCAGGGAGGGAAGTCAAGGCTCTTCAGGGAAGGGGGGATATTAAGGGGACGATTCAGCCCCCCAGTGTCTCCTTGGGATGTACCAAGTCCTGGGGAAGACGACTTGGGGTGTGGAAACACTGAGAAATCCCTAGGCCCAGCAGCCCACATTTTAGATGGCAACTTTGAGGAGATGTTTGATGTCAGGGTTGATGTTGATGGTTTGGAAAGTGCAGCTGTAACAATGGAAGGCCTCCCCTTCCGGCCCTATGAGAAACTTCAAAGTTCCCAGCTACATCTGAGTGATGCCACAAGATGAGCTTTGTCTCGTCTCGTCGAGAGAAAATGGGTCATCATAAGGGTAGAGCAGCTTGTCTTTCAGATAGGCAAAGGCGGCATGCTCGTTCTGTGCATTGACATCACACTTTTAGGTAAGACTGAAGGTGGGCTGGGCACCATACATAAGGGTGTTCAGGATCTACTCACTCTGACAGTTCTTCTGATGTTCAAATCGGTTAAGGAACTTGAGAACCACCAGGCGCCTGGGAAAGCTCCATCGCATTCGTTGAGCTGGTTGAAGTCCAGGGTGGCTGTTTCTCGTGATCCCACACTCTCTCTCAATCAGCACTGCCCTGCCTCGGAATGTATGAAAATCTATCTTCACCCCATTCACTCTGATGGCACTGAGATGGTAGATTTGTGGTGTAAGCCTTGATGAAATGCAATCAAGTTTTATTTCAGACCCTGTGAATCATGCTTAACTATTTTGCTTTTATCTTATACCCTTTTGAAAATATTATTTTATTTTAGGACAAAAGTACCACCTAAATATCTTTTTTTTTAATCTGAAAGAATTTTCTTTTTTATCTTTTTGTTATAGAAAATGTGTTCTTATAGTATATCCTTCTATTATTGGCTCCTTTTTTATTTCTATTTTATTAATATTAGGAGATACAACATATACAAATTTTTGAATTTATTTATTTACATCAAATGCTGTCCCTTCCAGTCCCCTCTCACAGAGTCCAGCAATCCCCCCACCCCTTCTACTCTGAGAGGGTGGGCCCCCCTGGTATCTCCCAATCCTGGCACATCAACTTTTTGCCATGGTGGACCCATCCTCTCTCACTGAGGCTGGATAAGAAGACCCTGTGGGGAAAGCCTGCTACCACAGTCAGGCTACAGTTTTAGGGAGAGCTCTGCTCCAGTCAACATGAACAATTTTACCTACTTACTAAAAGTGAATTTAATTCGAATTACATTTGTGATATAGCACAACCTACAGTTATTTGTCCATGCATTTTTAAAGTATCGTGTTCTTGTTCTTGTCAGATTTAAGCACTCTATTTCCATTTGGATTTTCAAAATTTACTTAATTACTTTACATCCTGATCGAAGCTTCCCCCCCCTCCTCTCCTCCTAGCCCCTCCCTCTCATCTTCCCTATCTCCATCCCCCTCCTTTCTCCTCAGAGAAGGGGAGGCCTCCCGTGGATATCAACCTACCTCAGCATATGAAGTTGCAGTAGGACTAGGTGCATCTTCTTCTATTGAGCCTAGACAAGGCAACCTAATTAGGGCAAAGGAGTCCAAAGGCAGCCAACAGAGTTAGACAGCCACTGCTCCAGGCTGTTAGAGGTGCCACACAAAGTCCAAGCTGGATATCTATTCCATATGTACAGGGGGCCTAGGTCTGCTCCATGCATGCTCTTTGGTTGGTCATTGAGTCTCTGTGAGCCCCTTTGGTCCCAGGTTAGTTGATTCTGTGGGTTTTCTTGTGGTGTCCTTGACCCCTCTGGCTCCTTCAATCCTTCCTCTCCCTCTCCCTCTCCCACTATATTCCCCAAGCTCTGCCTAATGTTTGGTTGTGTGTCTCTGCATCTGTTTTAGTCAGCTGCTGCTGAAGCCTCTCATATGACAGTTATGCTACACTCCTGTCTGCAAATATAGGAGAATGTCATTAAGAGTGTCTGGATTTGGGCCAGGCATTGGTTGGCCTTTCCCTCTCTTTCTGCTCCATCTTTACCCCTGCACATCTTGTAGGCAGGACAAATTGTGGGATGAAGGTTTTGTGACTGGGTTGGTGTCCCCTTTCCTCCATTGGAAGTCTTGCCTGGTAACAGTGAGTGGCTTATTTCAGGTTCCATAGCTTCCATTGCTAAAGTCTTAGCTAGGGTCACCAAATACTTTCCTGGGAGTTTCCCTTGTCCTAGATTTCTAGTTTGTCCCTGAGATGCCCATTTGAATTTTTCAAAGGGCTCTTTCACATATTCTTCTTCTCACAGCCTCACAAGTATCTGGGAGCTACTGAATGTTACATTTTACCAAAAGCTGTCCAGGATGATGTAGCTTTCGACGACCTTGGAGAGTGGACTATCTCATAAGCAAGAAAAAACAGGACAGACAGTGTGCAAACAGCTACAAATCCTTATTTATTAACCATATTATCGTAGTTTGGGATACAAAAGGCATTTGTGTCACTGAAGAACTGAGCAAAATAGCAAGTGGCTATGTTTTCTGGAGGACCAAAAAAAAAAAGAGAAAAAGAATCCAGTGTTGCACCCTGGATAGGAGACTCAGGGTTGGGCACAGGAACGATATTAGAGCTTAATTTTATTGGTTAAAAGTTTTTACATATAACTTAAATTATCTAATGACATTGTTTATACAATGTCAAGTTAACTTTTTTCATAAATTTAAAATAAGTTGTTAATAATGTTTACATATTGGGGCTGGAGATGTGGCTCCACAGTAAAGAGCACTCAAGGTTCTTCTAGAGGACCTGGGCTGAATTCTTAACACCTACACAGTGGCTTGAAACTGTCTGTAACACCAGTTCCAGGGGTTTCAATACTCTTTTCTAACTTCCACAGACACTGTATACCCATAGTTTACATGATGCATGCATGCAAACATACATGCAAAGAAAACATTCATACACATAAAACAATTTTGTTTTCAAAATTAAATAGTTATATCTTTAAAAGGAATTTGAACAAACCATACAAATACTCTTGTCTACTTAATAGGCCAATTTGATTTAATCCCTTTTCAGGGATTTATAGTGTAAACTTCTCACACAACATTTATTTAAAGGTGGATAACAAATATGTTAAATCATAGACATGGACTAACAACTGGCCAGCAGTCAAAATGGCACATGAACAAATACATGAAAAAACTACATTGAACGCAGGTGATATGATCAGAGTATGTTTGCATCTTTATATTTTAAAGCTGTGATACAGGGCTAGTGAAAGGAAAAGGATCACCAACCTTGACCTGAAGAGGCGATATCATACACAAAGTCTTGTGCTAGCATCTGGCTTCAATCCATGTGACTCATCTGGTGAAAGTGGGCTGTGAAATTTCGTATGCAAGCTGTGTCAAAGGAGTCAGCCAGTCTGAGTTAGTAGGAGATGTTGTCATGGAAGAGGCTAACTTTTCATTGTGTTTTGAATGCTCAGTATAGTGTTCCAAAGCATGTATGGAAGAAAGCACATGAATCTGATTCCTGGAATGAGTTACTGAATGATTAACAAAGGTTAACACACCCTTGTATTTTTAACACATATTGCTACTAAAGCCAAAGGATTTAAACTACCTTAGGATCCTGTTCTTCCAATAACAGAATCTTTGAAAAATAATTATACCTCATGTAATTTTTAGTTTGTTTCTTTCTTCATATGCAGTATGAATAATGGTGTAGGATCCTATATGATTTTTCTAAGAACAAACTCTGCACCAATATGATAGTACTTGGCATTTGAGTGGGTATATAAAGTACATGAAATGAATAAAATATTATAATTAATTTTTATGTGGAATTTATCATTTTTACCAAGATCTGGCTTTCTCAAAAGACTATCTTATCACTACCATAATTTTAACATGACTCTTGTCCCTGTGTTTTATTTAGCTGATGTTGAATAAGATTAAGCTTCAGACTGAAATAGTCTTTATACTTACTACATATAAAAGATTTTTCCCTACTATGGACTCACTGATGTCAAATAAAGTTGAAATACTGTTGACACCATACTCATCATTTTACATACATAATCGGTCTTGTCTTTATGAATCCTCTGATGATGGATAAAATTCACTCTCTAATTGAAAGCTTATTCATTACAGGCACAGTGTTTTTCTCCATTATGAATTTGCAGATGATGAGCAAGGATTGATTTCTGTTTGAAGAATTTCATGCAGTCATTGCAAAAGATTATCCAATGATTAATATAATTTGATCTAGATAAAAGCATTATTATATTGATTACATTTAAAGGATCTGTTTACGTCTATGAACTTTCTGGCATTCTATTAAGATAAATGTCTCCAGAAGCCCTTTCCCATATTCATTACTGTGCAGTTCATCTCCACTCTGAATTCCCTCCTGCTTAGTAAATTCTGATCTCGGTGTGAATGCTTTTACTCATGCATTAGAAAGAGTGGATATTTCTCCACAACAAAGTCTCACATGGTTAAAAAAAAAAGTCCCAAGTTTATTCTGAAGCCTTTCCCATGACCAATACACTCATTGTGTTTCTGAGCATCATGAAGTTTTGTATTGTTGTAAAAGCTTGACCACTAACTATAATTTCTACTGCATGGGAAAATCTCTTCTGTGAAATTTCTTAGGCTAACAGAAAATTTGAAGGTTTCTCACATTTTTATAGTGATAATTAATCAATTAATTCTTGGGAGTGTAGTCGTTGGATATCAAATATGACTGGTATCATGCTTGAAGATGTTATTGTGTCCATTATATTTGTAGTTCTCCTAATACTAAATATTCTGAGAAATCAGCTTTGACTGTTGTAGTTCTCCTAATTCTAAATACTCTGAGAAATCAGATTTGACTGTTGACAAAATTTGCCTTCCAGTCACTGATCATACATACAAAACTTCCCATCAGAAATTCAGTGTCTCACAAACCTTAAAACATTTGCAAAACCTCTAGTCGCATAAATTATACCATATGTTCGTTCTCCTAAGGAATTTGTGCATATAGCAAGCACTTAGCTGAGCCTTTTCTTAGTCATTGTGCTCAAACTTTGTTCTTAGTAGCATTGTTCTTATAGGTGGTGTGATGACTAATCTTGCTTGTCTACTTGACTACATCTGGAATCAGCTAAAACCCAATCTGCTGGGCACTCTTGGGATTTTTCAGACTATTTGAAGTGGGAAGATACACCCTAAATCTGAATTGTGCCTTCTGGTGGTAGCCCCCATAAAACTTCATGGACAGAGACTGCTTTTCCCTCTGTTTGCCCTTTTGCTGGCAAGTTCATCTATCTTGTTGATGCAGCTGGTATTAAAATCCCAGCACTTACAAGGCAGAGTCAAGTAGAGCTTCATGAGTTTGAGGCCAGCCTGGTCTACAGAATGAATTCCAGGACCGCTAGGGCTACATAAAGAGACCCTATCTTAAAAATAGAATGAACAAATAAATAAATACATAATGTAAATTGTAAACAAGATATCATTTTGCCTGCTTTCTAATTCACATTGCCACATATTATATTTGTATGTGTGTGCATATATATATATTCTACAAGTTCACTGCATATATATATATACTTATATATATATGCAATGAACTTGTAGAAACAAAAATTAATGATAGAATAGTATTTATAATAACTAAAATATAAAATAGATGTGTCAATTAATATTATGTGCGGACCTTCTATAGTAATACCCCACAATATGGAAATAAAAAGAGAACATAATAAATTAAGTAACAATAGGCTATGAATTAGAAAAATTAAATACTTAAAATATTAATTTTTCTCTAACTTTATACACAGGAGTGAAATTCCGATTGAAAGTCAAGCAAGGTGGTTTTTACATTCCAAAATATGTGAAAACAATAAAAGAACAGGATGATTTGGGGAAAAAATAAACTTGAGAAATTCTTCTACTGAATATACAGTGCTGTGGYGTTGATAGGCCGTCAGCCATAGAGCAATGGTCTAGGGTGGAGGATGTAAACAGAGCTTCACATAAATAAAGCCAATTGATTTCTGACAAAAGTGGAAGACCAATACAATAGATAGGAAATAGCTTTAAACAAACCCATGTTGTGGTGTTGGATATCTATAACTCTGACTTTCCTCCAATCTGAGGGGAAGAAAACAAACATCAACCTAAAGTTCATACCTCAAACAAAACTTAAAATTAGAGGCGGTGAGTGGGGGTCAGTGGCGGCTTGCTTGGCGCCGTGGTCTGAATGTGAATTATCCCGCAGAGCCTTCCGTGTTAGAACACTTGCTCCCCACTTGGTGGCGCTGCTTGCAGGTAGAACCTTGCTGGAGGAAGTCCGTCGAGGGGGAGGGCTTTGGAGGTTTGTAGCCTGGTCGTATTCCTTTTTCCCCTCCGCTTCCTGTGCGCTTAGATAATATCAGCTAGCTTCCTGCTCCTACCACTATGCTTCCCTGCCTGCTGCTGGGTCTTCCTCACCATGATGGACTGTGTCATCTATCTCTCTGTAACTTTAAGCCAAAAGAAATCCTTTCTCTCACAAGTTGCTTTTTGTCAGGGCACTCTATCACAACAACATAAAAGAAAATAATATACCTGGTTTGCCGAAATGCCCTGGATTCGGTTCATGGCACCAGGAAACAAGGCACATCTTCTAAAAATCCTCAAAACTAAATGGATGACATTTATAATTAAAACTCGAAGATGCGTGGAAGATAAAAGGAAAAAGTCTTCATATACTAAATATTTTTAAAGAGCCCTTAGAAGTGACATAAAAGAACCATCTTTTGTTTATTTTGTCTGTTGGTTGGCTGGTTTAAGTCACGGTCTCGCTGTGCAGCCCTAGCTAGTCTTAAATTTCCACTTCTCCAATCTCTCCCTCCAGAATGCTGGAATTGTAAGCATGTTCTACCATTCACAGAAAACTACAATCCTTTCAAAAAATAATCAAGCAATTCGATTTCCACAAGATTCAAATTTTCCTTTGCAAAACACTGTACTTAGAAAATAAAAAGAAGATGCACCTAACCCTCAAGAGACTGGAGGCCCCAGGGAGTGGGGATGTCTGGTGGCATGGGGTGGGAGTAGAGACAGGGGTGGGGGGTGAGGTATGGGATATAGAACAGTCAGAGGATGGACTGGGAGGGGGATAAAATCTGGACTGTAAAAAAAGAGATTAAACAAAATTTACAAAAAGAAAGAAAGAAAAAAAGAAAGAAAGAAAGAAAGAAAGAAAGAAAGAAAGTGAGCCAGGCATGGTAGCATATGAATTTAATCCCANTTTTATCTATTTTTCTACTTTCTTAAGATAGAAGCTTAAATTGTTGGTTTTAGATCTTTTCTTTTTAACTTAAGAATTTATTTCTACGAACATTTTTTTCATTGCTGTTTTGTGTTGTACACCCAATAAATATTTTGACGTCATTTAAGATGTCTTCTTATATTCACAAACTGTATAGAATTATGATGTTTGGTGTTCAAGCATAGGTGTATTACCATTTGACTTTCTGTTACTATTTTTTATGGCAAGACAACACATGTTATGTTGTGTGTTTTAGTGATATTAAGTGTTTATATGCATTTCTTTATGCATTTGTCTGTTGTCAGTTACTTAAATGAAATAACTGGTTTGGGTAATGGGAATAATAGTACAAGGACTGTAGGAGTGTAGACATCTTTATAAGGTGGAGATTTTATCTCCTTTGCATATATAACTATGAATAACCATGTTTTAGATAATGACAATGGTGATACAAGGAATATAAAAAGTGTATAATAAACCAGTGCTAACTATTAAGCCAACCAAGGCTTTGGCATATGTCTTCTTTCTTTCTTCTCACTGGGGATTTGAGACTGTGTCCTAAATCAGAGCTCCCAGACTCATTCTCGTGCCTCAGCCTGTGCTTCAACCCAGCTAGACCTCAGGGCTCTATACTGAGGCGYACTGAGAAATGGCTGAGAAAATGATCAATATGTTTCTTGTGTATATGTCTCCTTTATGTAAAACTCTTGAAGAAATCAGAGTGACAGAACTGTGAATGAGGCATTTTTGTGACCTCTAGTCAAAGGTTAACCCAACACTGTAGCATCAATACTAATGCTACAAATATTGACGTCTCTCTTATTTCAAGTTCAGATGGATATAGCCTGGGGTATTGACAAGCCTCTATCCAAAATTAACATTGAGTGTTTGAAGGCATGAATGGTGGACTCTGTGTCAACATAACACGAGCCTCTCTGCTTCTTAATTGTTTCAACTGCATACAGAATCCTCTTTCCTTCCTATTCTTTTTTCCACTTCTTGCACATTCATCCATTAGGAGTTCTGTCCTCTTTGGCCATTCTGTGCTTTTTGAAGTGATCCATTGTTCCTGTGTCTTGTTCATAATGGCACAAAAAGCTGCAAGAATTAAAAAGACCTTCTTGCAGCTTTCCAATTCTGTGCTTTTCCTTTTGTGTTTCTTGGAACTTTGAATCTTGAAACCAGGTTCTGAAACTAGTTTCTGGTTCTACCCTGTTCTTTCAGTGAGTAAATTGTACTCATTTATCTCTTGAAATTTTGACCTTGACAAGCATCTGAACTGCTGAGTTCATGCTAGAAAATAATTGTTGGTTTCTACCATTTCTGAGTTGTCTGCCAGTTATAATTGGTCATTGGAGTTCATCTTTCATAATTATTATCACATACCAAATTACTGGCATTTTTGCACACAGTGTTATTTTATACACTTCATATTTTTACAGTTTCATCAAAGTAAGGACTACCTTTTGAAAAAAATGACTTTCATCTTTCGACAAGTTATCTATTTGAAATCCTATAATTGTGATATGACAGTTTGTACATGCTCAGCCCAGGTAGTGGCACTATTAGTTGATGTGGCCCTGTTGGAGTAGGTGTGTCACTATGGGTGTGGGCTTTAAGACCCTCATTCTAGCTGCCTGGAAATCAATCTTCTGCTAGCAGCCTTCAGATGAAGATGTAGGACTCTCAGCTCCTCCTGTACCATGCCAGCCTGGATGCTGCCATGCTCCTGCATTAATGATAATGGACTGTACCTCTGAACCTGTAAGCCAGCCCCAATTAAATGTTGTTTTTATAAGAGTTGCCTTGGTCACGATGTCTGTTCACAGCATCTGTCTCTTCACCCTAAGACATACACTATCATTTTCTCTTGCTCGCCCCTCCAAATCACAATCTCGAAGGTTCATGTACATTGAAAACATAATCAAATGAGATTATTAAATTTATCTTTGGTGATCAGTTTCATATAAGCAGGCAGTCTACTTTGTAGTCTCAGTAATCATTCTTCTGCTATTTGTTATATAAAAGTTTATTTACCACTAGAAAAATCAATTCTCTGTCCCTATAGACTCTAGTAAAGTTGTATCCCTCTTCCAACCCCAAATAACCCACTACTAAGATCAAGCCATCATTCAAATTGAACCCTATTGGAATGGCCATAAGGTAAGTATGCCTTCATATACACTTAGAAAATGGAGTGGAAAACTCTCTCAGCACACCTAAAGTTGATGTAGGAAAATGGATTCAGGATGGGAGACACTTTTTCATTTTAATTCATTTGAATACTGAAATTTTTAGGTTTAAAATTTCTTATTAGTCTGTGTAAATAATACTAGATCATGGTGGGTATTAATATGACATGTAAACATGAATGCCATCTTTCAGCATTGCACCCAGGTTATCTCAATGAGCAGCGTTGCATTTATTTGGGCCAGAAGTATGGTGCTTTGATTGTTCCTGCATAGAAATTCACTATTTTGTGCATTCATTTTTTAATGAATTAAAAATACTGGAAGAATAAATATTTTTCTAAGAAGGAGGTTAGCAGACATGCCAGGATGTCACAAAAGTGCATAAATACTTTATTATGAAATATTTAAACTATTCCCAACAGAAACATTTTGGCAATGACAAATGCAGTAGTTTATGTTATTTACTACATATGAGGAGAGGCGGTGACTGTGGTGTCAGTTACTATGGTGCTGTCAATGTTAGTTTTATGAAAACAATTCCTTCACTAAGGAACTACGAGGGAAAAGGAAAAAGATCAGCAGCAGGGATGGGGGTGGGGAGGGGAAATAAGAGAGGTTAACAGTGGGGAGAACATGATCAAAATATGCTATATGCATGTATTAAATGTCATAATGAAACCTATTATTGGATATAGTAATATGTACTAATAAAATGTAAAAATATTCTTCAATAATTACCTACCTACAGAAAAAATAAACTGTGACTTTTAAAAATGTTCTGTGTTCTTATGAACTCACAGAGACTATGACAAATGCAGTTGTTCAAACCAAACAAAAGCCCAGCATTGAGAAGCAGGAATGGATACAAAGTCCAGCCCATAATCAAAAAGCTATTTGCAATTGATACCTGCTGGGAAAGAGAAATTGGTTTCTCCCAGTGGAGTGTTACTGGGCATATCAACCACACTCCAGGGTAGGCCTCATGGCCAGGAGTGATTGTCCAACATAAAACAGACACAGTGAGGTGTGTGTGTGTGTGTGTGTGTGTGTGTGTGTGTGTGTGTGTGTTCACACTTTTAGTTTTGTTTTATGTTAGTATTTTTTTTCTCTTACTGTTTTTTTAAATTTGCTGTTTGGTTTGACTTTTATGTTTTTAAGAGAGAAAGAGAGCATGAAGGTGGATAGATAGGGAAGTAGAGAAGGGATGGGAGATGAGAGGAAAAATATGATAAAAATATAATCTGTGGAAAAAATTAAATAAAATTTTGAAAAAGAAAAACATAACAAAACTTTCTGTATTCTGACCAAATTCCCTTAACAGTCCATCTCTGTTCTTCTAAGAATTATATTCACCTCTACAGGGTGGTGATGGCATGCACCTTGAATCCCAGCACCCAGGAGGCAAAACTCTCTGTGAGTTAGACGACAGCCTGATCTACATAAGGAGTTCCAGAGTAGCCTGAGCTATATAATGAGACCCTGTTTCAAAAATATAAATAAATAAATAAATAAATAAATAAATAAATAAATAAATAATTATCTTCTCCTCTTAATATATTCACATCAATTGAGAACCATTCTTTGTCAACTCGTGGGTATGGTTTTCCCTTAAGATCTTGGACGGTGCCTTATTTCTGTTGTACTAGTGATTGCCTTCCGATGAAATTGTAAATCCTTAATAGAATCATTTCAGTTAGGTTATGGCATCCTCCAAAAGATGGAAATAACCCAGATGTCCCTCAACTGAAAATGGATAAATAAGGAATATTATTTAGCTATTAAAAACAAGGACATCATGAAATTTGCAGGCAAATGGGCGGAACTAGAAAATATCATCCTGAGTGTGGTAGCCCAGACCCAAAAGGACGAGCATGGTATGTTCTCACTGATAAGTGGATATTAGTCATAAAGTACAAAATAACCACACTAAAATCCACAGACCCAAAGAAGCTAAATAGGAAGGAAAGCACAAGGGAGGATGCTTGAATCTCACTCAGAGGGGAAATAAAATAGATATCAGAGGCAGATAGAGGGAGGGAATTGGATGAAAGAGGGTAATGTGGGGTGGGGTGATCTTGTACCTGTAGGGAGGGATGGAGAGAGAGGGCCAGGAGAGTGAATGGAAACTGATGGCGGGCGGAGATGGGGGCATCTCTCAGATGTGCCAGAGACCTGGGATGGGGCAGGCTCCAGGAAGTCTATGAAGGTGAGTCTAGCGGATACTCCTGGGGTGGGGGATATGGATCCTGAAGTGGCCACCTCCTGCAGTCAGGCAGGACTCCCAGTTGAGGGATAAGTTCACCAACCCACCCACGAAATCTTTGACCCAAAATTTGTCCTGCCTACAAGAAGTTCAGGGACAAAGATTGAGCAGAGGCTGAGGGACTGGCCAACCAATGACTGCCTCAACTTGAGACCCATCCCCTGACACTACTAATGACATTCTCCTATATTTGCAGTCAGGAATCTATCGTGACTGTTCTCTGAGAGGCTCCAGCCAGCATCTGACTGAAACAGGTACAGAGACCCAAGCTTGAGGGACTCAGAGGGGACAGGAAGTCCATAGAAAGACCAACAGAGTCAACTAACGTGGACCTTTGGGAGTTCCCAGAGATTGAACCACCAACCAAAGAGCATACACGGGCTCCACACACACACRTGTAATACATGTGCAGCTTGGTCTTCATGCGGGTTCGCCGACAGCTGGAGCCTGCATCAGTTGCCTCCCCGTGGATCTCATTCCCCTAACTGGGCTGCCGTATGTGGCCTCAGTAGGACAGGATGCCTAGCCCTGCAGTGCCAGGGTGAAGGAATACCCAGGGAGGGCTTCCCCTTCTCAGAGGAGAAGGTAGGGTAAGATGGGGAAGGGGTTGTGTGAGGGGAGGACTGAGAGGAAGGGGAGCTTCGATAAATAAATAAATAAATAAATAAATAAATAAATAAATAAATAAGGAAAAATAAGTATCTTTAAAAAGATGTGGCATCCTCAACTTGTATTCGTTATGCTATTGCTATGCTTGTTTTCCAGCCTTGCTGTGGTGGTTTGAGTGAAACATCACCCACTGTCTGGAGAATCTGAGTCCTCGGCTCCCTGCTGATAGAACTGTTTGGAAGGTATGGATGGTATGACCTAGGCGGGAAAAGTCTGTCCCTCGAGTGGGCTTTGAGGTCTCCCCAGTGCACCCTCTCAGCTCCCTGCTTGATATCTGAGATCGGTGCTCTCAGCAGTTCCAGCCGTCGTACCTGCCTGTCGCCGCACTTGCACAGCCGCGGCGGACTCTCCTGGAACAGCGAGCCTAAAGCCTTTCTTCTATACTTGACCTTGGTCATGGTGTTTTAGCCCAGCAGTAGAAAAGTAACTAAGGCACTTCCCATTTCTCTACACAGCCCATTATCTCAGGTTCCCCACCCATCTTTACCCTTGATTTACCTTCTCTGCCTGGATCCTTTCATTTTTCCAACTCTTGTGTTTTCTTCCCATCCCCTCCATCCCCTGGCATTCTGTCTCCTCCCACCAGCGGCTAAAGTCTACTGCTGTCTGGAGCACACAGCCCTCTATCAGACTTGTCACAACTGAGAGAAACGAAGGTGCTAACCTTGCAGTTTTACTAATGACTAATGACTTAATGGAACAAGTCAATATGGGCAAGGAAGATCGCTCTGGTCAAATGCCACTTCTATGAGGAGTAAGAAAAAAATCACAATACAAACACAATCCGAATACAGAGGCTGTAAAGTGAAAGGAAAGAAGTTTAAAGTCCCTGGAGAAGGGAAACTGATGCCACAGACTAAGGATGGAAGTATTAGTAATGAGGAGTCAGATCAAAGCAGGTATTGAATATTCAGGATTCCCGAATTGCTGGTGAGATGAAAGGACGCTAGGATGAGGCCTTGCATTTGGATTTACATCGCTGTGCTGGGTTATTTGCAACAATATCCTTGGATTTATATTTTTAGCAGCAGGCATACAGATTTCATTTATAAATCCGTGTTAAAGGCCAACAAAAATATTGCTCTGTCACAGAGATGCTGACGATGACTCATTTCAATATTAACATTCATGGCATTTGAATAAAGTAACAGCGAGGGAAGGAAATTGAAGAAACCAGGGGGTCACGGTTCTGTACTGACCAGGTTAAAAGCTATGACTTTGATTCTGACTATAATTCAAAGAAATGGGAGAGACAAGTCTGAGAGGTGGGATGACTTGATATGTACTTTCTAATTAGTTTAGGGACAATGGAGAGCTTATTGGAAGCAGGGAAAGATCTCAAGCAGGGAGGCCGCGCGCAGTCAGTACACTAGAAAGAGGAAATGCTATTGGGACACAGTGAGGTACCATATTCAGGACCTGGCGTTTCATACACTAGGAAAGGACGGAGAGGGGGCAGTGAGAGATGACTCAGAGGTTTCTGACTCGAGAATCAGAATACACATTAGTAGTGTTCACTGAGGTGACAATCAACTGGAAGAATATACAACATTTGCTGGAAGAATAAATTACCAGAGGACATTGTAAGATGTTGATTTGCAGACAACTGAGAGATATCCACCTGGCGAAGGGAGGTGGGCCGCAGGAGACCAGTCCGTACGTAAGGTGTAGGCTGGCTAGAGACTGAAGACACAGACACGGAAGCAGATCCAATATAAAATGGCACCTCAGACCTCCTTTCCCGAGTCTGATCACGTCCCACTGCAGACACTTTACAGAGGAAGTGCTGAGGAAAAACAGGCAGCTGACAGGGGAGGTTGCTATGCAACAGATGAGCGAAGTCATCCAGCCTGGCAGAACTGATGTTGGCCCTTGGGGACAAAATGCTGCAGTGCTTCCTAGCATTCCTTCCTTCCTATCCTGGGCAGGCTCCTCGCAGGAGCTGACGCCACGATACATGGGAAACGCGCTAAAAATCTGCCTGGGGTTTGGGAAACTAACAAATGTATGGGCTTGGTTTGAGTCACTTCGCATCTGTTTGCCATTTTTCTGCGTTTGTTTCTCCAGCCATCTTGGAAGCACAGCTGGCTGTGTGTCCCTGGACAGGACCCTCTTTCTGGGACTCCTGTTTTGTGTAGTGAGTAAACCAGGCTCAGAGAAGTCCACTAACGTGACTATATCTCAGGGACTCACACAGCCAGGGACAGATAGGCCAGAGGCTCATCCCGGAATTCTAAAGCCAAGCCCAGCCTCATTCTGCAGGAACAGGGCCGACACACCTGAATGCTCTGGCTGCTCCAGCAGTCACCAGGAAAGCCTGCGGTCTGCCTACGGTCTCGCTCCTGGAGACTGCCTTCTAAGAGGAGCACAGAGTGAACCTGAAGGCTTCTCACATACACCAGGCCTCCTAGAACACTAAGCCTTATTCCCTTGGAACAAATATTGGGGAGAGGAAAGTTGGTACTCCATTAGGGGGATTAAGGAGTGCCTCCATTCCCAGACCAGATTTTACACTCAGGAAAATCCAGGTCCCACATGGATGCTTGTTTGTCCTTTAGCTAATGTCTCAGGGTTGCACAGCTGGCCTGGAACTCATGGCTTTTCCTCGGTCTCCAGAGTGCTGGGATTGCTCGTGTGCATCACTGTGCTGTAGCAAATTTTGTCTTTTCTGTTTGTTACTAGCCCAATGCCCTGGTTCATACGGCGGGTTTATCCTTTAGCTACCTGGCGTGTTAAATCAGAATGTTGAGCTCTATCCATCTCCTAAGGCTGCCTGTGATTAAAACAAGCTCCAGGACAGATCCCACTGCCCGACGCCCTTCCCTCTCCTCTCCGACCCACGTGTCGGAGACGCGTTTCTACAGCAAAAACTGCAAAAAGGGCGAGAGAAAAAGCTGACTTTTCTGAGTCTAATGAGAGGAAACCTATAGATGCCGCAGGGCGACCCTTGCTCTGCTATGTCTGCAATGCATTTTTTCTTTTTTTCTGGCCTTTAAGGTTTCTGCCTTGCAAAGTGGGTGAACTCAGCAGAGGCCTAGCATGTTTCGAAATAAGAGACCCCCCGCCGAAGTCTACCTAAGAGGCAACGCACGGGGGTGGGAGGCAGCTGCGGACCTGGCTAGAGAGAGTTCGGGAAAAAGGGCGGGACTGAGTAGAGACGCATTGCGGATAAAGGTAGGGGGCTGGTGTGTTGGGCGAGGGGGTGGGACCAAAAGGCGCTGCGCATCTGTTGAAGGAGTGGATGCGTAAGAAGAAGGGGAGGAGGAACCTTTGTACACTGTCAACCTGGTTGGCGGTGGGATAGTGTGTTGGCAAAGAGGCGGGATCTCCTTCCAGTGCACATGCGCGACAAGGTCTCCAGGATGAAGCTTTTGTTGGGAAAGCAAGCGGGACTCTTATTTGGACAGTGATCTGTTGCGCATGCGCGGACCTTCCTGAGGCGGTGGGTGGTATATTAGGCGAAGAGGCGGGGTCGCCCGAGCTGCCGCGCTGGCATTTTCTCCTGGACACGGAGAGAGTGCGGGTGCCGAGAGCCGAGCGGAGCAAGCCTGATCTTCTGAGTCGTGAAGAAGGAAGCAGCGAGGGGATTGGGGTTGGGGCCTGAGGCAAGGTGAGATTCGCCCCCGGACTGGGCATCTGCCCCCTGGTGCGGCGCCCTTCCCCCATTCTTTTATCCCAACCCCTTTCCCCTGGGTTCAGAAGCCCCGTCCTCTGCCTGATTCCGGATTCCGTACCCCGCGCCCGACCCTTTCTAATTTGAACCCCCGTCCGTCCCCCGAACCCTTATCCAGTTCCTTTACGGAACCCTATTTCCCGACCTTGATGCCGTTATACGAGTCCTCTAGATTGAAAACCTTAATTCAACTTTCCCGACGCGACTGTCTCCCCGCTAACCGTCGCCCCCGCCCCCCAGCCCCCGTAGACTACGGCATTCTGAGCTCGTGTCTGCGGCCAAAACGCGGCTTGGACGCGTTTCCGTGACAGCTTCTGAGATTTTAGCCGGGGTGTCGGGACGACCGTTTACTTTTCCCGCTCCCTTTAGGCCTGTTTCTCCCCCGCACCCAGCGCCTCTCCCGCCCCCCACCCCCCAGCATCCAACCCCACGCGCGACAACACAATTCGCTCCTGCGTCTCTCCTTCTGTAGTCTAACGCCCGGTTCCTCTCCCACACCCCCCTTAGGCTCTGCTCTTGCCAGAGAGACAAGAGCTATGGCTCAGAAACCGGACGGCGGTGCAGGCCTCCGCGGCTTCCAGGTGAGAACCCCCGCTCCCGATTCCTCCATTTTGCCCGCTGACAGATTACGCCCACCCCCGGCCCCTTAGGTGGCGCAAAAGGCAGGATCTGATTTTGCCCTTCTTCCGGCCTAGACGCCACGGGCGCTCGCATTTCTAGCGTTTATCGAATGGGGGAGGGGCGGCCCTTTTCAGCCATCGGTCCCTGCTTAGAGAGAGGGGAGACCCTGTTAGTCAGGGCATTCTGCCCAGAGAATGCGGGTTGGGTAAGGAACCATTTTTTTTCCATAACCCTGACGCGTGTAGAGCAGTCTGTCGCCCCATCCCCCAACCCCTCGCCTCCACCCTCCCTCTCTCCACGCCGCGAGACTCCCCCTCCACCCTCTCTGCTTAGCCTCCTCAATTCCTCCCTCCTCGGGGCTTGAGCTCCCCACCTCAAGCCTAAGCAGTCCATCTCGAAACCACATTTGGGGCTCAGTGCTTGCACCACATTCCGCACCAGCCCCAGACGGTCCCTCACCTTGCCCTGCCCCCTCTATCCTTAATTAAATTTTGTTCCCGCCCCGCCTCCCTTTGACCCGCCTCTGCCCCCGTGTCTGAGAACTGTGACGCCTGTCTGCAGCTCCCCTGCTGCCGTGCGCTGTGCCCCTCCTTCTGGTCTGACTTGTAAGACCCAGAGATTGAAATTCCCCCCCTCCTGTCTTTGCAGGCTGAGGCCTCTGTAGAAGATAGCGCCTTGCTTGTGCAGACCTTGATGGAAGCCATCCAGATCTCCGAGGCTCCGCCCACCAACCAGGCCCCAGCAGCTGCCAGTGGGCCAAATGCTAGTCCCCAGAGTTCACAGCCCCCAACTGCCAATGAGAAGGCTGATACTGAGGTTTCAGCAGCTGCTGCCAGGCCTAAGACAGGCTTTAAGGCCCAGAATGCCACCACAAAGGGGCCAAATGATTACTCTCAGGCACGTAATGCCAAGGAGATGTCCAAAAATCAGTCTAAGGTGGCCTTTAAGTCGCAGAACGCCACCTCTAAAGGTCCACATGCTGCCTCTGATTTTTCCCAGGCAGCATCCACAGGCAAATCAGCTAAAAAGTCCGAAATGGCCTTTAAGGGTCAGAATACCACTTCTAAGGCTGGCCCTGGTGCCACCTACAATTTCTCTCAGTCTCCCAGTGCCAATGAGATGACCAACAACCAGCCTAAGACAGCTAGGGCTTGGAATGACACCACTAAGGTCCCTGGAGCTGATGCCCAGTCCCAGAATGTAAATCAGGCCAAAATGGCTGACGTAGGGACCAGTATCTCTGAAACTGACGGTGCAACAGCTCAGACATCCGCAGATGGCTCCCAGGCTCAGAATGTGGAGTCCCGGACTATAATTCGGGGCAAGAGGACCCGCAAGGTGAGATCCCTGCTAGCTTCCCTTTGATTTGGGGGCCTCTCTTTTCTTTGAATTTCCTCTGCTCCAAACAAAATAAAGGGCATATATTTATATTTTGGCAAAGTTGTAGAGGGGTGCTGAGCTAAATATTCCTGACCCCTGGTTGTCCGCAAATTGATGGTGAGTTGATAGAAGGACACAGGCAGCTAGGCAGGCTCACACAGAAATATCATTAGATCTTGAAGATCTACCTCACTACTGAGAGAGAACACAGTCAGGGAGAAATGATTTCACGGTGAAACCAAGCAGTGCCAGTAGTCACACAGGAAAAGGAGAAACCGGGGTCCCACTTTCTGTTTTTTTCTTTGTCTGGTTTGGAGATAAAATGCCTGCCTGAAAGACAAAGAAACAAAGTGACCAGTGCCTAGTGAGGGATAGATGAGGATTCCTACATACTTCTTAGAACAGCAGCTAGGAGGCCCCAGGATTAATAGTGACCCTGAAATTTTCTTCTCTCTAATGATCCAGGTTAATAACTTGAATGTGGAAGAGAACAGCAATGGGGATCAGAGGCGTGCCTCACTGGCTTCGGGGAACTGGAGGTCTGCTCCGGTTCCAGTGACCACTCAGAACCCACCTGGCGCACCCCCTAACGTGCTGTGGCAGACACCGCTGGCTTGGCAGAACCCATCAGGCTGGCAAAACCAGACAGCCAGGCAGACCCCTCCGGCACGTCAGAGTCCCCCGGCTAGGCAGACCCCATCAGCTTGGCAGAACCCAGTCGCATGGCAGAATCCCGTGATCTGGCCTAACCCAGTGATCTGGCAGAATCCAGTGATCTGGCCAAACCCCATTGTCTGGCCCGGCCCAATTGTCTGGCCAAACCCAATGGCCTGGCAGAGTACACCTGGATGGCAGAGCCCACCCAGCTGGCAGGCTCCACCTAGTTGGCAGAGCCCTCAAGATTGGCAAGGCCCTCCAGATTGGCAGTTACCACCTGACTGGTCAATGCCTCCTGACTGGTCCTTTCCCTCTGACTGGCCTTTTCCACCTGACTGGATCCCCACCGACTGGCCGATTCCACCTGACTGGCAGAACTTACGACCCTCACCTAATCTGAGATCCTCCTCCAACTCTCGTGCCTCACAGAACCAGGGTCCTCCACAGCCCCGAGATGTCGCCCTTCTTCAGGAAAGAGTAAGTGCTGGGCCTGTCTACTCAGTTTATTACGCTCCTTCCATTTATAATCAGCCAAGTTTTCGGCAAACATAATTTTAATGATTTCTCCCCAGGCAAATAAGTTGGTCAAGTACCTGATGCTTAAAGACTACACGAAGGTGCCCATCAAGCGCTCAGGTAGGTCCTTCTGTTCTTGATGTCCTATGGGGCATCATTTGCTTATTCTGTCCCCTCCCTCCCATCAGCTGGTCCTACTTCTGAGGAGCCTGCCTGGGCTGCCCTCACCAGGGCTGGCAAAGGGGCTGCTGCTGGGTGTTCCAGCGCAATCCAGCTGCTTCCCTTCTCTCCTACAGAAATGCTGAGGGATATCATCCGCGAGTACACTGACGTTTATCCAGAAATCATTGAACGCGCATGCTTTGTCCTGGAGAAGGTAAGGAGCCAGACCTGAGAAGCTAGAACAATGGCGAGAGTCTCCATTTTGCGAGATGACACCGCGAAGTCTGGGACAAGGTTTACGGGGCCGTGACTGCCTGCCTATTGATAGGTTGGCCTAACTGCTGTCGTTTCATAATCTTTCTTGTATAGAAATTTGGAATCCAGCTGAAGGAAATCGACAAAGAAGAACATCTGTATATTCTCATCAGTACCCCTGAGTCCCTGGCTGGCATACTGGGAACGTAAGATGGGAAAGGAGATGGAACATGGTCTTTCTCAGTGATGCTTTTTTTCCCTAAGAGTTTCAGTATTCAGTCACCTAGGAGGTCATGGGCAGAGTGGGGGCATAATGATCTCTCCTGAGAAATACTGGAGAAGCTAAATTGGTAAGCTTGTGGGGTTTTTCTTGCAAATAGCTGCTGGGTATGTATATACCTGTATTCTCTTTGTACTCCTCTAGGACCAAAGACACACCGAAGCTGGGCCTCCTCTTAGTGATTCTGGGCATTATCTTCATGAATGGCAACCGCGCTAGCGAGGGTGAGTGGCTGGGCCGGGAGCGGGAGGCTGGCTGCAGCCTGCTCTCCGTGCTCACTTTCCCTGCCTTGTCTCCTCTCGCCTCCCGTTACAGCCGTCCTCTGGGAAGCACTGCGCAAGATGGGACTCCGTCCTGGGTATGACCGGGCTCTTCCGTCTGAAGTAGCCTTAGCAGCAGGGGATGTACCAGGATCGCATCAACCTGGTGGTCTGGGGGGAGTTGAAATTGTGGTGTGAAGAGATAGGAAAACCACGTTTAATTCTCTCCTCCTTTACCTTTCTTCAGGCAAAATCTCTGATTGTCGTTTTCTTTTTTGCCATCAGGGTCAGACATCCCCTCCTTGGTGATCTGAGAAAGCTTCTTACTTACGAGTTTGTAAAGCAGAAGTAAGTGGTCCTTGGGATTGTGACTCTGCTAGGTCTGTGTGAGAAAAGGGTCTCTAAACATGACTTAGAGCATGCCTGTGTCGGGACACAGAATTCTCAAGTGTTTACTGAAGCCACTCTCTGAGGTAGAATGTTAATGTTGTACAGTATAGTTATAAGTAAGGCCTGTCCGCTATTCTCACAGTACACGTTCTGAGGAGAGGGTCCAAAATTAGAATGAGAACCCGCAGTGATAACTTCAGCATAGCATGGTGGGTTTTTTGCAGACTGCCCCTAAACACAACCTTTCCCCTCAGATACCTGGACTACAGGCGCGTGCCCAACAGCAACCCTCCTGAGTATGAGTTCCTCTGGGGCCTCCGCTCCTACCATGAGACGAGCAAGATGAAAGTGCTGAGATTCATTGCAGAGGTAACGAGGAGTCGATGATCGGTTCACCCGTGTACACAAGCTGGGGCGATGGTGCGTGTTTGCAGTCCAGTACTGGGGGGGGTGGAAATAGCGGCTCAGGGGCTCCTGCAGGCGCCCGCTCCAGCCTGCTCGGTAAGAAACACTATCTCAAATAATAAGGCAGATGGTACTCAGTCGGCTTCTGTCCTTGCACATACCTGAACATGTATGTACACACACAGGAACACACTAGGAAAAGTCAGCAATTTACAGGTATTACACTAGTCATTAACTTATAGACATTTTGCTGCATAATAGATACCCAGGGCTTACTCATTACATCTAGCTAAACTTTATACACTTTAATGAATATGTCGCTATTCCTCATCCCACTTAAACCCCTGGCAACCACCAGTCTGATCCACTCCGGAGTCTAATTTAGATTGTCCACTTATCAATAAAATGACAGTACTTGTCTCTTTGTATTGTCTGGCTTACTGTAATGACCTTCAGCTTTACCCGTATGTTCACCAATAGTAGGATTTCCATTTCTAAAGGCTGAATAATATTCTGTTGTATATAATACAGTATTTTCTTTTTGCATTCCTCTTACTGATTATGTATTTTGGATACAGTAAAAGGTTTGGTTTGGTTTTATTTCTCACCGTAGGTTCAGAAGAGAGACCCCCGTGACTGGACTGCGCAGTTCATGGAGGCTGCAGATGAAGCCTTGGATGCTCTGGATGCTGCCGCAGCCGAGGCAGAGGCCCGGGCCGAAGCACGAAACCGCATGGGAATTGGAGACGAGGCTGTGTCTGGGCCCTGGAGCTGGGATGACATTGAGTTTGAGCTGCTGACCTGGGATGAGGAAGGAGATTTTGGAGATCCTTGGTCCAGGATCCCCTTTACCTTCTGGGCCAGATACCACCAGAATGCCCGCTCCAGATTTCCCCAGGCCTTCACTGGCCCCATCATTGGCCCCAGCGGTACTGCCACCGCCAACTTCGCCGCCAACTTCGGTGCCATTGGCTTCTTCTGGGTTGAGTAAATTGTCAGGTAAGTAAATCACTGTGAATTAAGCAGGTAGGGTTCTTGGGGGGGGGTGGTATGGTCAGTGGGGAATTGCATTCACGTTCCTAGGCCAGTAGTAACAAAACCCATTGTGGAGAAAAGGGACGTACAGAGACGTACTCTTTGGTGTTTATGTTCTTTATTACTTGATTTAGCTAATTGAACTCTTTTCTCCTTTTTTTATATTCACAGATACTGCTCATCATTTGCAATAGTTTTCCCTGAGTGAGGCCGAAAGAAGCCTCTGATTCCTTCACAACACAGCTATCTAGAGAGCCACATCCTGTTGACTGAGAGTGGCATGCAAGATAAATTTATTTGCTATTCTGTACTTTTTTTTTTCCTTGTGTGTTGTCAAGTTTTGGTATCAGAAATAAATGTTGAAATTGCAAAGTGAATTAAATGTGCTCCTCGTCCTTTTTGTATGTATATCCAGAGAGAGGAGGAGGGAGAGGGCAGATCAGCTTCCAAAAGATGGAAATGTGGGTAGGTCCAACAAATGGTTTGGAAACCAAAGGAGGGATGAATGAACACAATTGTCAATGAAATCTAAGGGCTGGTGTGATGGTTTATATCACATAAGGAATGGGCGTGATGGGTATGCTGTGTAAGAAAAGGCACGGTGAAGGCAGGTGAATGGTCAAAACAAATACACGTAAGAGGGATCTGGGTGGGAAAGGGGACACGGATGGGGAGAAGGGAACAAGATCAGGTATTGGGAACGGGAGGTAGGAGGTGGGGGGACATTCTAGAATGTACCAGAGACCTGGGAAGCAGGAGACTCTCAGAACTCAAAGGGAGGGACCTCAGATGAAATGTCCTACACTGGGGAGGGGGAACTCAGAGCCCACCTCCAGCAGAAAGGACAACAAGTGGAGGGATGGGGTTGCCATCCCACAGTCACAACTCTGACCCAGAACTGTTCCTGTCTGAAAGAACTGCAGGACAAAAATGAAGAGACTGAGGGAAAGGAGCTCCAGTGACAGGCCTGACTTGGGATCCAGCTCCAGGGGAGACTCCGAGGCCTGACACTGACTGGCTATGGTGTGCTCACAGACAGGAGCCTAGCATGACTGTCCTCTGAGAGGCCCAACAAGCAGCTGAATGAGTCAGATGCAGATGCTTACACCCAAACAGTGGACAGAAGCCAGGGACCTCTGTGGTTGAATTAGGGAAAAGCTGGAAGAAGCTGAGGAGAAGGGCGACCCCCACAGGAAGACCAAAAGTCTCAACCTGGACCCCGGAGATCTCTGACACTGAGCCACCAACCAGGCAGCATACACCAGCTGATACGAGGCCCCCAACACACATACAGCAGAGGACTGACTGGGCTGGGTTCAGCAAAGATGTACCTAACCCTCATGATACTGGAGGCCCCATGGAGTGGGGAGGCCTGGTGGGGTGGTGGTGAGGGAGTGAGGGGGTGAGGACATCCTCTTGGAGATGGGGGTGGTATGGGATGGGGGGGGGGAAACTGGGAGAGGGGTGAAGTCTGGAGTGTAAAAAAGGATTAAAGAACGAAACTCATTTTTTATTTAAAAAAAAAAAAAAAGTCAAAAGTAAAGCACCCAGTGGTGTCAGAGTGGAGGATAGAAGATGAATGGTCAGCGGCTTAGGATCCCAGGATGGTTTCTAAGTCCATTTGGAAAGCGAAATAACTAGGATAGAGGCAGGAATAGGTATAACCCCACGAGCCCAGTGCCAGTCACATTAGCCAGAAAGGGCCGAGCTAAGAGATTGCCTCTTCACAGCCTCTGGAGATGCAGCCTGTCCTTCCAGGAGCCTTCCCAAACCCTGTTGACACAGGATCGGGGGACTTCACCACACATACAGAATTTATGAACGAGGCCTCAAAAAGCTGCGGCTGGATGTGCCAGGGTGGGGTGCTACCCAAGGGGGCTTCCCTTCCCCGAGGAGAAGGGGAGAGGTAGTTGGGGGGATCTGTAAGGGTGAGACTTGGAGGAGAGGAGGGAGAGAGAGGCCTGCGATCTGGATGTAAAGTGAATAAATAATGAAAAAGCCCTCCGTCCTGTGAAGGCTCGATGCCCCCCCCACCCCGTGTAGGGGAATGCTTGGCTGGGGAGATGGGAGTGGGAGGGTGGGTGGGGGCGCACCCTCATAGAGGCTGGGGGGAAGGCGGCTGGGATGGGGGTTTGCAGATGGGAAAGTGGGAAAGGGGATAGCATTCAAAATGTAAATAAATAAAATATCCAATAAAAAAGTTTTAAAAGGTAACAATAATTAATGAAAACGTCATGAATTTGAAAATCAACAATGGGAGGGAGGGGGAAGGAAAATGGGGTGTGAAAATAATGTAATTATCTAAAAAAATGTTTTTTTTAAAAAATAGTCTCTTATGCAGGGATAAAGAGGGATCTTTGTTACTTAGAAACCAGGGATTGGGGCAGTAAAACTGCTCTAAGCAGAGCTAGAGAGCCTTTGGCTATGACCTGGACCAGGAACTGCTTGAGTTACTGACGCTTTCTCACCAGAAACAAAACTAGGCCTAGACCATAACTTACTTAAGAACTAGTATTTGGCCAGGTGAACAAGGCAGGCGCAGAAAATGTATGTGATAGGAAAAAAGAGCGAAGACAATTTGGGAAAGGCTCAATTATGGTCAGGGACAGTAGCCATTATTCCTTAGGTTCATGGCAATGTCCACATTCTGAGAAGAGCCCAGGGTTGGTAGGAGGTATAGGGCCCCAATCCCGGCCCCGCCTTTTGTCCTTGCTTTAGGTTTCCCTTTGACCTGGGCGTGGGTCCTGGCCCTCTTCTCAGGTATGCCTGGAGAATCAGCCTGAGACCTGTTTGGCCTGGATTGTCACAGCCCGCAGGCTCTAGGGGTCTGGCCTGTGGTTCTTATCGCTTCTGATGGGAAGCACCT
>BDUI01006254.1:50416-67300 GCA_002335545.1 Apodemus speciosus
AGGAAGGAAGGAAGGAAGGAAGGAAGGAAGGAAGGAAGGAAGGAAGGACAGTTGACAGACTTGTCTCCTGAAAGTCCATCTCTGGAGCCTTCACCATACGCTCACAGCACTCAGCATGCTCCTCAACTTGGACAAGGAGACTTACAAGAGATAGCTCAACTAACTTGAAGCCCCACCCAAGCTGACTAGATTGTCTATGAAAAGAGAAATCTGGGAACAGAAGAGACACAAGGGATGCCCACAAGGAAGAAAGGCCACATAAGAATTTGGGGGGAGGGCCAGCTAAAGCCTCATGAGAAACTAAGCCTTCCTGACAGCTTGGACTTGCAATTCCAGAACGTAGAACTGGGAGAAGATAACTGTCTGCTTTTACACATGCACATGTGCATCTACATGAGTGCGTACATGCGTGCGAGTGCATGTGTGTGTGTGGTGTATGCATATGTATGCGCATGTGTATGGTATATGTATGTGTGTGTAGTGTATACATATATGTGTGTAGTGTGTGCATATGTGTATGTGTGGTATACACATGCATGTGTGTAAAATATGTTTACTTGTGCATACAGAGGACAAAGGAAAATGTCAGATGCCCTACTTTATCATTTTCTGTCTTATTTTTATGAGATGGGGTCTTGAATGCCATCTGGAGCTAGGCTGGCAGCCAAGCAGCCCCACCCTCACTCCTCTAACCCACCTGTCCCTGTCTCACACTGTGGAAGTTTATAGAGGTTTGTTTGCATGGCCTTGGTCAACTTTTATGTGGGTGATGGGGATTTGAACTCATACCTTCATGCTTGTTCATTAAGCACTCAACCTACTTACTCATCGTCCCAGCCCAATTTCTGTCTGTGATGCTGCCCTGTGTGAGATATGTTGTCAGGGATGCCTAATAAGAATATAGACCTGAGTGTGGAGAAGTTGGTTACTGTTGTAACAAGTATTTATTTCAAAATGTAAAATGACTTTGGAGTTGCATTTGAGTTAGAGGCTGGGAGAATTTTGACATACATTCTAGAATAAAAGCATACAAATAGTGCTGAGACCCTTGGTTAAAAAACAAAAACTAAAAAACTGCATGGTAAGGTTGCTTCAAACCTTGTTATGGAAGCCTTATCAAACTCATACATGCAGGAGCGAGCTAGAAGGAGACCAGCTGGGCTAGTCTAGTTGCTGTGTCTCCATAGCCCGCCATGGTTCCTGTTTCCTTATAAAATGGAATAAAATGACCTTACTTTTCTGGATGCTGTGGCAGAACAGTGGTGGGTGCGCTGTTTTCTTTAAAATTCTTGCTGAACTCCTTTCCAGTTGACTTGGTCTCAGCATGCATGGCTGCATGTGTTCTACACTGCTACTGCTGGATCCTTTGCAACAGCAACAAATGATCTAAACTACAGAGCCATCTCTCCAAACCCCCAAGTTTGTTTCTTGTTCTTTGCTTTATTGCTGCCACCTCAGACTTCCAAAACGGTACCTGAACAGAATTAATTCTGTGTATAAATGTTACTGACCAGCCAGATGTGTGGTAGATGAGAAGCTGTGAGGGGTGCTATCAGACCGGCAATGCTCCTGTCTGCACAGGAAAATAAGCTCCACTCTCCATCTCTGTCTGCTGCTGGCATCTCCAGGCATGGTGCAAGGCTCTGTGATGCTTTTGTAGATACTTTTTAACAGTGATTTAGGATTTTTTTTTATCCCTAAGAAAACTATCAGACAGCCAGCGGCGTGGGTAGCCCCTTCAAAACTGCCCCTGGCAGCCTGACACATGCTAGCAGGCTTTGGCAATGAGATCCTTATTTTCACTCTGCGTGATTAAGTAGAGACTGCTCCAGTGTTCCTGAGACCTGGGGAGAAACATTCCATTCACCACACAAAAGATTTAGACTAGGTGCAGGGAAGGCATTTTGGGTGTAAAAGAAACCCATCCCATGGTAGGAGTGCAGAGAGTTTTGCTGGGTGCTAAGATCATGATGTGGCCTTGGCCCTGGATGCTGAAATAATCATTCTTTGTTCTCTAGTGCTTGAGTTGTTAACTTCTGCGCTGCTTGGGAGAAGCCTTGGAGTGGAGAGATGTGCTTTTCAGTTGCTTTTGCTCCATGTACATTCTTTACTCTTTCTGGCAACTGTGTAGCAGTGGGACAGCGACCAGCTAGAGAAGAAAGCATGCTTTGCCGAGCAGTCTTACTAAGGCAGTGTCCTGACATATATCAGGAGCAGCTTGCAGCCAACCAGAAGCTCCTACAGCCACCACCCATCTACCAGGACCCAAGGAGCAGTTGCCAGCTCCCCACACACCCGCATTCATCAGGTTCTACTTGATACATTGTTACAGTGTTAGAATAGCAGTCAGCAACATTTTTTTTCTCTCCCATTGCTGGGGAGTACCAGGTAGAAGCCTGAGTGCTTGCAGTTGCAGACGGATCCAGCAGTCCTCCTGAGCCCTCTCCTCTGTTCCTCTTTGCTCTTTCATGTTTGGTGAAACTGTGGTATAAATACCCTAATAACATCTGTGGTAGGTGGAGGGTGCTGCAGACATCATCTTGAGCCCCCAGTGTGCACACTTTCATTTCACCCTCAGCTGCACCTGTCACAGCTGTATTTGGGGAATGCAGAAAATTCAAGCTCAGAGAAGAGAGAGGACTGGCCAAGCTCACACGGCTCCTTGGCAGAAGAGTGCTTTCACTCTAACCCCAGAGCTTGGCATCACAGTTCTTGAGGCCAGCAGGGTGTGTGCCTTGAATATGTTTTGCACACAGGGTTGTTTTCCTCCATAGATTAGTGTTTTTGTGAATTTTGATCTTTTCTTCTAATTGTACCCCATATTTTTGCACTACATGTTTTACTAATTGCACTACATGTTTTAATATTATGAGTAGAACAGTGATCTGCTTGAGAAAAATGTAACCTTTGGAGGCTCACACTCCTTGGTGGCATGTGAGCCCTAATCATTGGTACTCTGAAGGTCTGTGCTGTCTATTTAAGATGCACGCTGAGTTACATGTGGGGAGGGTCTGCCCCATTCTCTCTCCAAGTTACAAGTGATTTGACTATACTGATTAAGCTTATGTATACTTCTTTGTTTATTAATCTAATTTATTTGCTTCTTAAGCAGTGTTGGGGATTGAACCTAGGACCTGTGATTGCTACATAAATACTCTACCACCAAGCTACAACTCTTGCCTGTTTGGCTTTAATTTACTGATTAGCACATTAATTATGAATATTGCATCTGGCATTGAATTTGATATCCCCACACATGCATGCAGGATGCTCTGATCAGTTTCAACCTCTCTCTACCTTCCTTTCTCCACTCTTCCTAGCCTCTAAGAATCAGGTTGAGGTGATTTCCATTTTAGCATCCAAGTCGCAGAGAGAACATGAGGTTCCTGTCTCTCCATGTCTGTCTTAGTTGACTGCTCAGTTGGGCCTCCCATTCCAGCCATTCTCTAACAAACAAGATTCTGTTCTTTCTCACAAGAAACACGTACTTGGGTGTGTAATCCACCTGGGTRGACTACACAGTTTCAACCAGGTGAAGGAAGTGAGAAGCAGATTGAGAGATTTTTCTTGAGTTAGTATGTAGTAATGAATGGCAAGTTTGAAATCAAGCTGTATGCRTCCCCTCCTATCCCCAAGTTCAACCCTTTAACCGTGACATCACACCACCAATCACTGGTGTGAACTGTTTGGACTGCCTAAGGTGTCTCAGTGTTGATTTCAAAGCAAGAGAAGCAGCAGGTGCACCATCCTTCTCAGTGGACATAGGGAAACCAAGACCTGGGACAGGAAGGGAGAAACCGGCGGTCTCCTGGGCAGGAGGCAMGGAGTATGGGTCTGTGTGGGATTTGCAGACTCTAGCCCTTGCGAGTATGATAAGCAGATCCTCCCTCAGCTGCACAGTCTCCCTGGCCTTTGGAGAATTCTTTCCTCCCTGGAAGGCTGTGATGTTCACGTTCGCACACACACACTCTGCAGACAAAGTTTTTATCTCATTAGTTAAAGAAAAAGTAACTTCTGAACTTGGTATATCTGTGTGATAGACTTCAAGTAAATTGTAGTTTTATTTATAGCTCCCTGTCTTCTAGAAACTTAAGCGGCAATATGTTATTTGGCTCATAAAAAAATAAAATAAAATAAAATAAGATGACACCTCGGGCAGCACTGTAACTAATTAGGGAGGCTTCGAAACTGCTGTTAATTCCAGACTCTGAAATGCGCACCAGCAGTGCCAGCAGCCAGCCCGGCGATCCCAAGGAGGACTGCCTCATGCAGCTGMGAAGCTCAGATTTCACATTAAGTCAAACAATTATTTTGACGGGTTGAGTGAGCTCCGCAAAGTGCCATTATAATAAAATCCTTCAATTGCCTTGCTGAGGCGCTGGCACCRGCARGGGAAGCTGGCTGATGGCGGGGGCTCTCGGAAAGCCTGGCAGCCAGCATCCTCCTCACTCGGGTGCTGCCAGACACTTATTGCAGAGGATCCAGAGCTTTGGGGACTGGAGACAGGGCAAGGTGGCTTCAGGAGTGACAGTGGTAACTGAAGGCAGCCGGAGTTGCTTTGATTCTTCTTCTTTCTTCCTTCCTTTCTTTTTTCTTCCCTCCTCCTTTTCTTTTTTYYTTYYTTTTTTCCTTTTTGCCTGCTAGCATTATTGCTATTTTTGTTTATTTTGAAGCAATTTTGAATGTGAAAAAAAGTTACAAAGGCAAGATCAGAGATGAGAACTCTTGGGCAGTTTCAGCCCCACCCAGGTTGTGACTCTTATACTTAACCAGGGTGGGTTTCCTCTGGACACTGAAGATCCACTGTTAAGAAACACATGGGGCCCCCATTGCCTTGGAGCAAAAGTTAGGTGTGGAATAGAGTCAGACCATGCCGTGCAGATGGTCACAAGCACCAGCTGTGTTATCAAGGCTCCAACCACAGAGCTCCTCAGGAGGCCAGGCAGCCACTGCTTTGCTAAACCTGGGTTCATGATTCAATGTGGGAACTGGCTCCAGTGCTCTGGACTCTAGAGGGTAGAGAAAGAAGAAGGAACTATAGACATGATCATCTGAGATCTGACAGAGTTGGATTCAGGTTTGTGTGTGCTTTGCATCCAGTCTCTCAGTTAACTGTGGCGAAAGAAAAAAAGGTCCCTTTCCTTGGGCTAACCTAAAAGGGTTATGCCATTAAAGTTTGTGGAATCTTGTTCGAGAATTAATGGATGGTRGTATGGTCATTCATTCATCTGAATGATTGCTGGACGATTGTGACAGAGCCTCATCTGGCATCTGTCCTCAGCGATCACATCACTCTGCAGCCAGGTCCCCTTTATCAGGACCCTGGACATGTCCTGTATCCAGTGGTAGAATGTCTTGGGATTTTGCAGTTTGCTTCAGCCTCTCTACTGATGATGCTCTCTGTGTTTGGGGTGCTCCTGGAGCACCAAGCCCACCTCCAAATGCAGCTTTTGTTGTATGGTTTTCTCTTCCTAGACACCTGAAGCCTGGCTTGCAGGGTGCCTACTGAGTTCTTCTAGCCAGCTGATTGCTGCAGCATCTTCCTTTGTTTTTATTTTCGAGCACTTTGTGCAACTGGACAAGTTACAGAATTGTTTGTTTTGCTTTTCGCTGCCTTTGCTGTGGAAGTCRTTTAATGATGATTGCGAAGTGGAAATATGATCCTCCTTTCATTTTCCCTCCCTCCACCTTTCTTTACTTTTTGGTCCTGATAAACCCGATGAGGTCCCTTTTAAAATGCTGTGATTTGGATCTCACTCTTTTCCATCAAAGTCTCTTGGTCTTGCCCAAGTGAAAGGCTGGGTCTAAGATGTAGCCAAACACTTCCTTCCTTTATCCCCTAAGCTTAGGTATGAACAAGATGGATGTGCCCTGGTCACAACCTTGAGTTCACCCTCTCCCATAGCCATTTATTCAAGTTATTTTATTCTAGAGCTTCACCAAATGCTCAGATCTGGAGAAACCTCCCTACTAGTCACCTCCACAACCCACTGTTCTCCCCTTCTCTTAATGCAGCACGAGGAATAGAGGGGCTTAGGGTGTAGGAGGTGTGGGAGCTGACACTGAGGCAAGGTGTGCCGTTAAGGTCAGTATATTTCATTAAAGGAGATGTCAGCCTCACCTGGAGAAACCCTGTCATCCCCTGGCCACCTCTGAACTGCAGGTGGGGAACATCGACTTCTGCATCTAACTGTCCTTTTCATTAAGTGGTTTCAGGAGCCATATCCTGAGAGAAACATCCAGAACGCCATTCCTGGACCAGCCTGAATAGGTAGCACATGGGACATGCACACATCAACGTCTTTGTGCTGGCAATATTCATTGCTATCCAGGGAACATGATGCAGGACATAGTACCTTAGGACAACTGAAAACCTAGGGAGGCACACACATCTCCTGTGCTTTATGTACACAGACTGCAGCCCCAGGAGCTTGCYCATGATCTTATGACGATACCTGGTGATGGTAAGATTTGGACAGTGTGGTTGCAAATGTATGAACGTGGCTGCTATGCAAAGCTGCAAAAATGGCAGCTGCTGTGTGCTTCCCCTTGGCTATTTTATTATCAAAGGAATATGCCAACACTTAAGGCTTATGAGATTTTATTTTTATGTCTTTGGGTTTTTTTTCCAGCTTTTTATTTTGCTTAATTTGTGCTCATAGTAAGCGGCTCCTGAGGCTGTCTGTACGAGTTATTTTCATCCAGGGCTTCACCAAACACTCAGAACTGGAGAAACATCCCCCATTAGTCATCTGCTTAATCCACTGTTTTCCCACTTCTCTTTAGGTAGCACRAGGAGAAGACAGGCTCAGGAAATGGGTAGGGCTGGGAGCTGACACCCAAGGCAAGTGTGTCATTAAGGTCGGTGTGTCTCATTAAAGAAGACAACAGTAAAAGGACATTTTAACATTCGTAAGCCGGCTTTCTCTCTGTGCGCACATCTCATTATGGTACATTCTAGGAGCCAAGCAGTGTACCAAGTGCTGGTATAATACTCTGAACAGGATGGCAGAATGGGCCACATTATACTACCTCACACACATATCATCTTAGCCAGGTTACTTTAAAAGTCTGAAATTCAGATACCTACTTGAAGAATCCATATCTGACTAGGAGAGGCCAAATATCAATGGGGAAAGGATGGACTTGGCCCTTTGTACATGAAGGTCCTTGAATCTTTGCTATGTCTCAGCCCCTCCGCATTCAGTTCACTTGTTTGTAACACCTTTTAGGCCTTTGAGTGCACTGGTAATTTGTGACTCTGCAGTAAGTGCCTGGATAATCAGAAACACTGTGTATAAATTTGTCATATATTCCAGGATATTTGAGTKTCTTAGTCAGGGTTTCTATTCCTTTACAAACATGATGACCAARAAGCCAGTTGRGGAGGAAAGGGTTTATTCAGCTTACTCTTTCACATTGCTGTTCATCATCAAAAGGAAGTCAGGACTAGAACTCAAGCAGGTCAGGAAGCAGGAGCTGATGCAGAGGCCATGGAGGGATGTTACTGTCTTGCTTCCTCTGGCTTAGCCTGCTCTCTTATAGAACCCGAGTACCAACCCAGGCATGGTACCACCCAMAATGGGCCCTCCCACCCTTGATCACTAATTGAGAAAATGGCTTATAGCTGGGTTTCATGGAGGCATTTCCTCACCTGAAACTCCTTTCTCTGTGATAACTCCAGCCTGTGTCAAGTTGACACACAAAACCAGCCAGTACACTGAGCATAGATGCAGAACAGAGGTGGTAGTAAATTTCAATGAATCTTAAGAAATGAGAGCTGAGCTGCTCTAGRGGACCAGGGGCATTGGATGCCTTTTGACAGAGACCAAGTACCATCTGCCTTATGAAGGGGAGGAGCTGGACCTGGTGGTATACACCTATTATGCAAGTTACTTGAGTGGTTGAGACAGGCGGGTTGTAAGTTCAAAGCCTACCTGATCTACATTGAGCCCAAAGCCAGCCTGAGTATCTAAGTGAGACCTCATGTCAAAAACAAAGTGAGTGGGTAGGGATACATCTCGGTGGAAGGACACTAACCCAACATGTAGTAGACCCTAGGACCTCAATGACAATCATGCACACATACATATGACATGAAATTAGAAGGGGAGYTATTTGGAGTGAAGGGGAAAGGAGTAATGGTAGAGACAGGAGGATAGAAGAGGGCAATATGACAAATATGACAGGGTATAGTTATATGTGTCCATGCAAATGTCATAGGGAAGCCTATTACTGTGCACACTAATAAGATCAATCTAAAGAGAGTTGGGGAAGGGAACCTGCTACAACAGAGATGTGTGTCCCGGGTCACTCTTAGAGCACTTTAATGACATTCTTAGGTCTTATCCTCTGTCTTGAAGATTGGAATTTAGTGTGTTATGGTTCAGCTGTGTGTGTGTGTGTGTGTGTGTGTGTGTGTACACTCATACACATATAAAGGCACACACACACACCATGTGATTTAGCTCATTTAGTCCTCATGATGATAATTTGGGCCAAGTGCTGTTATTCACCACACTTAACAAAGATGTGTCAAGGCCAAACAAAGTGTTCAACTGAGCCAGTGATCTCCCACATCTGGATTCAAACTTCTGTCCCCCTTGGCATCAAAGCACCCACTTCCTGGTTTGTTTTTGTGCCTCCCAGCAAAGTCCTTTAGACAGAACATATTTTCTTTCTTCTCATGTCTCCAGCTGCTGCCAGGGGGCGTGCACTGCACATACATAAGCAGCTATGCTGACGTAGGGCTGATCATACTGGGAGCACAGAAGGTTGAACAAAAATGAATGCTCTCAGAGCCCAGAGCTGGGGGATATGCCTCAGGTTTCTGAATAGAGCCTATGAATACACCTCTGTAACAAGCCCCGGGTTATCTTATGTATTAGCACAGGGCCTTCTGGAATTGTTTCATTCATTTGCCCATCTCTTATTTTATTTACACTGAGAGATGAACATGAACAGATTTGTGCCAGAACCTTCTCTGGACTCCAAGGGGCACAGTAATGAATAAACAGACATAAGCCAATGAGCAGCTGCGACTCAAAGGTGTTCTCACTTGTGTTCACTCAGATTATATATTTTCAGGTAGGAAAATATACAGAAACTGGAAGATTGGGAAATTTAAAAGTGGTTTACAAGTGACGGTTATTAGGCTTCAGTAGGAAGAGGCAGCCAATGGATACTGGGTTTCCTCACTTTCTAGTTAGAGAGCACTTGTATTGCACTTGTGAGTATTCTAGAAGCCACTGAATTGTCCAGTTTGAAAGAGTGAATCATATCAATCAAAGCAAGTAAATAAAAATCACTGGGCAAGAATGAAGAGACGTTGGTATGGTGATGAACACCTTTAATTTCAAAACTCTGGAGGCAAAGGCAGGTGGATCTCTGTAAGTTTGAGGTCAGCTTTGTCTACATTGTGAGTTGAAGGCCAACAAATGTCACATAGTGAGATCCTGTCACAAAACAAAYGAAACAACCGAATTTATAGAAACCAACTCACTCCTGCCTCTAAGGGATGCAGTTCATAGCCACTACGAAAAACCATTACACAGTTCTTTTAAAATCTGAAATTGGACTTACTGGATGAACCAACAATTGAGCTCTGGGTGTATACCCCAGAGAATTGAAGGCATATTTCCATTTAGAATCTTGCACACAAATTCTAATACATATTCATAATAGCCCCAAATTGGAAATTTCTTATACACATCCTTTAGTGGATAAACTATTAAATAACTATGGTGTTTGTTTATAGAACACGGCTAAGGAATTAAAGGAGTGAACCGTTACTGTGCTTCACACTTGGGTGAACCACAAGAAAATTATGTAAAGTTTCAAAAATATTTCATAAGGAACAAATCCCATCTGTGTAACCTTCACAAAATAACCTTGCTAAAGAAATGGTCATAAAATGGGATAAGGAGGGTGGTAATAGACCCAGGGTGGCAGCCTTGTGGTGACATTACTGTTGAGCATCATGATCATGGTCAGCAGTGAAGAAAGATACAGATATGACATAGTTGTAAGGAATTACATGCACACACCCAAATACAGAAGGGCATTCACAACTGGCTACTCAAACCTGAATAAGACTCCTGTCCTATTGTGCTGGCATGAGCCACAACTATAAAAAAAAWTTCAGTATTGTGGGAAACTGGAAGAGAGGACTTAGTGAGACACTTCTCTCAACCCTGTGTATCTGCAACCATTTTTAATGTAAAAAGTTAAAGATAAGAGGGAAAGAAGTAAACCACCAGGTCACTGTGTTTAGAATTTTTCACTTTGGGGTTGGAGACAGGGCTCAGTTGGTGGAGTGCCCGCCGAGCATGCACAAAGCCCTGGGTTCAATCTCTAGAACTAAATAAAGCTGGGCTTTATTGATCTCATTGGAATCCCAGTGGTTGGGAGTGAGGCAAGAGCCCTCAAGGTTCCTCCTGTCCCTGGGGTCAGAAAAGATCTAATGAAAGCATGGAGCAGTCACTAGTGCCCAGTAGTGATGACCTCACCTGTTGTGTCCAYGGAGGCTGGGTGAGGATGAAAGTGTGCCTCCTCTCCTACCTCTCCTCCTGGACAGGTAGCATTAGCAGTAATGTCATAGGGTCTGCTGATGTGCCAGCCATGCCCAGCAGTCATAATGAACCCTGTCCCCAACTTGATACCAGTGCAGATCACTAGTGACTGCTCCATGCTTTCATTAGATCTTCTCTGACCCCGGGGATAGGAACCTTGAGGGTTCTTGCCTCACTCCCAACTGCTGGGATTCCAATGAGCTCAATAAAACACTACTCCAACTGACAATAATKTTATGGTGTCTTCTGCATTCCCCTTAGGAACACTATCAGAGAGGAACTAGTAGAAAAYAGTTTTGATGAGACTCAGAATCTTAAACATAGTATCACAAATGGTCAGATGTCAATAAAGTCCCTTACCATACTATCAATCAGAGATATAGCCACTGGAATGAAACCCACAGGTCACTCACAGAATCTGGTTCCAAGGATCTGGTTCCAAGGGGACACATTCCAGATCTCTCTGACAGAAAYGTAGAGGGGAGCAGTGTGGAATGCCTGGGTGAGCAACAAAGACCATGGCAGACCCAATGGAAGCTGCCAAAAACAAGAGAAATTGTGAGCAAAGAAATAGAAAATTGGAGAAGAGCAAAATGACATTTTTATGCCAAAACATTACAAATACCAAAGTGAAACTCAATGAATTGTTTAAGCAGAGGAACCTGGGTGGTCAAGGTAAGAATCAATGAGCTTAAACACAARTTATTAACCAACCYGAACAACTGGACTACAGACAGGAAATAGATGGGAAATGAACAGCATGTCAGGCCCGTGTGGACAAAGCACTCACCACTGGTGTCATTGCTCTCAGAGGACAGAATATGGAATCTGGATGAAAAATTATTGCAAGACATAATGGCTGAGAACTCCCCCAATTTCACAAAGCTCTTATGCCTAAAAACTCAATAAATAGAGCCAGTTCCAAACAAGGTGAATGTAAGTATATTTACAACAAAACATATCATGAGTAACTTCTAAATTCCAAGGACAGAAGACTCTTTAATCTTGTTTGCAAGAAATTGTATATATGTTATATTATAGGAGAAAGATGGTAAGGAGAGGAATAGTCTGCTTCTCAGGGACTCAGRGACCTTGGAAAATACCATATTCTTAACTAGTTTTAATTTATTTTGAGAATTACATACAATATCTGTAACTGCCTGCAGTTACATCGAATGGGTTACCTGGAAGGGAAGCTGGGTATGTATGGGAAGGCCTCAAAAAGAGATAGAGACCAAGACAACATTGCTGTTCAAGGTCTCAAAGTTTAATGGAGAACTCCAAATATATAGACAGAGGAAAGCCCTTCTCCCAAAGGCTGGAAACATCTGTGCAGAACCTGTTCAGTTGCTCCACAGGTGGCTAGTGTTTCTCAGGAGACTGCAGGTCCTTAATGAATAATGGGCTTCACCTTTGTTTGAGCACTCCACTGTAGGTGGAGGGGATTATGGCTAACACAGGAGTTCCTGCTCAAAGGCTGGAAGAGGAACTTCACATTGGTCGATGTCAAGTTCCTRCCAGGTGGCATGGCACCTCAATAAAGCTCTCTACAAATATCTTTTGGCCTTATTTCCTCCCCTCCCTTACTACCTAAATTCATGTTCTTTTTCTCTCTTAAAATAGAAAACCAAGCCTAAACAAAACAAACAACCTCCCCGCCCCCCCCCCATAGAGAACAATAACAACAACAAGAGAACACCATGGAGTCTGATTTCTGTTGGCCAGCTAACATGGGCATGAGGCCTGCCATTGGGTGATACACCCAGTGTCACACCATTGCAGGAAACTGACTCTCCCTCTTCCTGCAGCTATCCACTGCAAATAGCTTCCAGGCTGGGGGTGGGACTTTGTATCCACTTCCTCTTCTCTGTATTGGGATTTGGTCTTGCTTGAGCTTGTTCAGGTCTTGTGCCTGATGTCAGAGTCCCTGTGAGTTCATATGGGTGTCTGATCTGTTATGCAATGTACTTTTTAAATATTGAACAACAACAAAGAAATACCAAACCGAAGTTCTATACCCACAGAAAATATTCCCTGAACATGGAGGAGAAATGAAGACCTATGAAGAGAAACTAGGGGATTTAGATGGACACATCTTAAAGGAATTGCAAGGAAATTTTTCTGAGCAGAATGGAAACATTGAAAGGAGATTTGGATCATGGTAGAGAAGAAGACACCAGTAGGGAGAAAAAAGCAGGGTTAAGCACACATATATGCACACATACAATAAATATATGTAATTATTTTTGTCAAAGATGCTTTTAATTACAGAGATGGAAGTCAGGGTCACATTTTGAAAAAGAAAAAAACAACATAATTCATCATTTTATAAGCTAAAGAGTGAAAATTAGACTGTCATATTACTTGATGCAGAGAAATCACTTGACAAAATGCAACACCCACTCATAAAAATCACACACTTCTGAGAAAATAGGAATGCAGGGATCCTTTAACTTGCATTTATRAATTTTGTAGTTAACATCAGACTTGATGGAAGAGTCCAGGATAACCTTCTACTGAGAGAACAGCACAAAAGCACTTGTTCTGCATGCAGGGACCAACACTTAATGCTGAGCTTAGTTCTCACCAGAGCAGGAAAAAGAGACAAAGTGGATTTTATTTTGTCATAAGAGGGCTTCAGATTCTCCTGGCACTGGAGTTACCAGCAGTTGTGAGCTGTTGTGTTGTTGCTGGGAATGGAACCCAGGTCCTGTCAAAGAGCAGTCAGTGTTAACCGATGAACCATCTCTGGATGAATTGCAAAATGACTGGCATCCCTATTGGCAGAAAGAAATACTCTATGATATAAAAACCCACAGAAAGATGACTTGAACAAGTTATAATCACAAAGGACCTAAGCCAATCATGTCTGTGTGTACATGCAATGAAACATAGGAAATAAAGGTAAAAATGTGATACCATTTACAGTTGCGACAAAAATGATCAGCAATTTGGCAGAAATTGGACAGAATATACATACAATCTACAATATTCATATCCCCCTGGATGTGGAGCCATCCACCCCCCTACCAGAAACTACACACTTAAAGAAAACTGACTCTCCCTGCCCCAGAAGCCATCAACTGTTTATGTCATGGATGAAGGCATAGTGAACCTTCTGTACTAGCTGGATCTCGTGCAGTCAGTCCTCCTGGAATGTGCAGAGGAAGAGATAAGATAAAGAGAAGATGAAGTTGGAAGGAAAGAGAGTTGGGGGCAGATCTGGGAGGAGGTGGTGTGAATATGACCAAAATACATGGAAAGAAATTCTCAAAATTAAAAAAAWATATTTTTTAATATTTGCATACTATGTATATGTTCAAWACTACAAAACACCAATGAAAGAAAAAAAGATCCAAACAAATGTGGAGATAATCTCTGCTTGTATACCAGAAAATTCAAGATTTTAATATTCATCAGATTGCTATAAAGGCTTAATGCAATTTCTATGAAAATCCAAGCAGTGCATTTTAGATATGCTGAAAGAGTTTCTTTAAATTTTATCTGTGGGCTYGAGAGATGGTTCAGCAGCTACGAACAAGGGCTGTTTTTTTCACAGAACTTGGATCTCATTCTCAGCACCCACAAGGCAGCTCAGAATTGTTTGTAGCTCAAGTTCCAGGGGAATTGATGCACTTTGCTGGCCTCCCTGGTGCACAGACATACTTGCCAGCTACACACCCATTCACATAAAATGAAAATAAAATTTATATGCAAAGTAAAGGTAACTGTAATAGCTAAGCCATTCTAAAATTGAAAATAAAGGGATCATGTGTTCAACGATAGTCACGTCTTCATGGCATTGACAAAGAATCAGAAGCATAGCTCAGTGGAACAGAATAAGTCAGAAATAGTCTCTCACAAATAAGGTCAGTCTATTTTTTGACAAAAAGATGAACTTAAAGAAAAGGAGAATAGTTCTTTTGACTCAAGCTTCCAGAACAATTAGAAAACATGACAAAAGAAAAAAATCTACTTCAAATCTTTGCCTTACACAAAGTTAGCTTCAAGTGAGTCATTGATTTGAATGTATAGTATAAAACTGTGAAATATCTTGAAGTAGCATAGAATTTTCTGAATAGAAAACTTAGTGAAGGATTCTTCTTAGTCATAATGTAAAACATACAGATCATTTTTTTAAAGCAAACCAATTTACTACACTTCATTCATCAAAGTGAAAAAGAACCTGTTAAGAAGGTGAGAAAGTCATGCACTGGGACAAAATACTTACGAACTATAAATATATCATCAGGTGTGAGTAACTAAGGTATATTTTAAACTGCCAAAATTCAACGGTAATTTAAGAGTGAGGTTAGAGAATAGGCAAGATGCAAGATAGACGTGCTGGTAAACATGGTAGCAAATGAGCATGGGAAGAGGTGCCTGATGTCACAGCTGCATCAACCTTGGCCCTGTTGCTGTCACAAAAGACCCAGGAGAAATGACCTGAGGAAAAAAAGGTTTATCTTGGCTTCTGTGTCAGGATACTGTCCATCATGGTGAGGTGGTGGCAGTGCCTTCTTCCTGTGGCAGTAAGAGGCTGCTTGATCATATCTTGGTGGATTAGGAAGCAGGGAAAGGGGCATACTTCTGGGCTCACCTGGCTCTTACTCTGAGATCCTTGCCTGTGGGCTGGTGCAGCCTACATTCAGGGCAGGTCTTTTACCCTTAGGTAATCTCACTGATAAATTTCTTAGACACAGCTAAGGGTTTATTCATCAATGCCCAAAGGGTTCTCCTAACCCATTCATACTGACAATCAAAAGTAATCATCATTCTGGCCATGTGGAAAGAACAAATTAAGATTACAATGAGTTCCTATTACCTGCCCATTAAAACAGCTAAAATTTAAGAATAATAATAATCACAGCTTCAAGGGGGGAGGGAATGGATAAACAGATCTCTCTGCATATTGTTGCTAAGGATGTGAAGTTGCCCAACTACTCTGATAAATAGGTTTTATCTTTTAAAAGCTAAATACATTTACAATGCAACCGGCAATTGCATTCCTAGATACTACCTTGAAAAACCAAGAAATTAAATGTAAACAAAAAGCATATACATTTTAGCAATTGTATCACAGTAACCAAAAATCAGAAAAATCAAATCAATTCAWATATCTCTCTACACAAGAATGGGCAAATAAGCATTGGTGATGCATTATAAATAAAGAACACATTACAAGAATGAAAACAAATGGACTGTGGATCTAGTCAAGAGCTGCAGTGACYCTCAAGGGCATCATACAGAATAGGAAAGGCCAATATCAAAAGGTCACATACTCCATTAGTGATGCCTCCACTGTACTAAAACACCGGAGGTTATAGATTTACAGAGGAAGGATTGCTTTGACTATAGATTTGGAGGTTCCAGTCCATGATCTGTTTGTCCAGTTGCTTTTGTGTCTCTGATGAGGATGCTTAGAGTATGGAGCATGGGATAAAGTAAACCAATCACCTGAGCCAAGACAAGAACCAAAGAAAGAAAGGAGAAGACTGGGCTCCAGTATTCCCCTTCAAAGGGCATGCTTGCAATCACTTAACATGTCTCATGAGGCCATTCCTTTTAAAGCTTCTACTGCTTCCCAGGATTACTGCTCAGAGGAAGAAGCCTTTACATAAAGGTCTTAAGAGACATTCCAGATCAAAACTATACAAATGATTTCTTATTCTATTTTATAACGTCATCATACTAAAAGGRATAATGATCATCCATTGTTAGGATTCTTGCAGAGATACAGGTGGTGGTGGTAGTGGCAGTGATGGTGGTGGTGGGAGTGTGGCTATGGAGGAGCATCATGGAGGGGTTGTCATGGTGATGGAATTGTTCCTGATGTTGACTATGGTGGAGTCCATACCCAAGAGATTGCATCAGTGCCAAGTTGCTGTTCAGGTACTGTGCACCACTAAGGCAAAATGGTATGAGGAAAGTGGGTGAAAGGTACACAGAACTTCCTTTAATTTCTGTGAACTTTTATAAATTAAATCATAACTTTGAAATCAATTAAATGTAGTCAACAGAGTACTGGATACTAGAAACGTGTGAAAATACCGCAGTCAATATTTTTCTGGGTATCTATTTTAAACTTCATCAATGATGAGTGCTGCCAGGATAATCCAGATGTTGGATGTTGATAAAGKAGTTCTTCAGCTGACAACTATTTTGAAGATCAGAGCAAATCTCATGATGGGTTGCCATTATATTGGACTTGAAAGTGTTTTTAAAAACCCAACTGAGACTCAGGAAAGGAGGATTAAGAGCTAGGGAGATGTCTCTGTGGATAAGAGTGCTTGCTAGGCAAGTATGGGAACCT
>BDUI01006255.1:7613-19567 GCA_002335545.1 Apodemus speciosus
CCTTCCCTGCTCCCCCACATACCCACTCCTACCTTACTACTCATTCTTTGTCTCCCTTTTATATTTTATTCCTTGAAACTTGAAAAGTTTAATACAGATGTCTGCTTTGGGGCAGAGAACAAAAGGACTGGTCATTTATTCTCAGCATATTGACCATTTATTGGCCTCTACATTGGCAGTCATCTGCTGCAAATAGAAACTTCTCTGACCAAGGCTTTGTGGGTAGTATCTGATTCCTTGTTCTGGATAATTTATTGCTTATTGTATTCATTGACTATTTTACTTTATACACCATGCTGAAGCTATAAATTTGTGTACAATTTTACCCTAAGCTGAGTTACCATTTTACAAAAGATTATCTTAATCAGAATAATTGTTTTCTACAATCATTACCCAAAATGATCATTTTTTTGTTGTATAACTTAGTGCCCAGGTAAAGAATCCTCATCAGTCTTATAAACAGTGTCCCTGCACTGGATGTTTTGATTAAAGCATGGCACAGGGAGAGGAAAAAAGTTGTGGTAGTTGTTCRATTGTTTTCCTACAATTTTAGCAGACTTGAAACTTATAATGGCAGCTGTCCAGGGCTTAAGCTCTTCTCCATCTAATTACACATAAGTTTCACTGTTCTTACCTTCCCTAATCTTACCTTTTGTTTTTAGAAGCAGAAATGCTGGGTGCAAATCACCAGTTGCTCATAGCTGTTCACATTTTTGTTTATTCTCTCTCTATATACCTCCCTCTCCATAAACCTCTGCTTGTCTATATCTTTTGAGTTAACCCTGTATTTTCTGCCTGAAACTGAAACTATAGTCAAAAAATATGCAAATTCTTATCCTTTTGTTTTACACTGTAGTATTTTTCTCAGAATTAGAATAGTACTGATGCATAAGAATTCTTATAGTACTATAACATTCTTATTGTCTTTTGCAGTCATATCAATGACTGCAGACCCATAATTGAGAATGACAGGCATTGAAGGTGTCTGTCACAACCCAGTTTCCGTATGAAACAGCCTGGAGATAAAGCCAATGAGGAGAGTCCTTAAACTTTGTAATAGAGATACTGAAGTGCAGCTCTCCACAGTTGATGACTCTGGTAACTGAGTGGGGAAGAACTCAGTTATATTTAAGGGGCTAGTCACTGGATGTTTGAYCATGCTCCAGTGAGTAGATGGGCTACACAAATTGGACTTGGTGTATTTTTTTCTCATCTTGAGAGGATGGAACAGAGTGAGAGAGTGAACCTGTAGACCTTGGATGAATAGGAAGTGACTGGTATGATTGGGATGCAGTCTGTGAAATTTCCAAATAATAAAACAATTAAGTTGGAAAAAATGATTATCTACTTTATATTTTGACAATACAATATGGCAAATGATCCGTACAAGAGCAAGCACTGTTTTCTTTGTATTTAAGATTTCTCTCTCTTTCTCTCTCTCTCTCTCTCTCTCTCTCTCTCTCTCTCTCCCTCTCTCTCTCCTTTCTCTCTTCCCCCTTTTGGTCTCTGAAGTCTATGTACATATGGCCCGGTGAGTATCTGTTCAAATATGAAGGTCCCGGTAGTGATTTTATTTAGTCTGGTTGTTCCTAAGACAAACACACATAACTTTAATTAAAGGCATATCCAACACAGGGGAAACCATCTTGAAGCAATTAGACTCTTGCCCYGGTAAGGTTTCAGGATCCTGCCATCCCTCTACTTCCTAACCTCCTCCGTGGAAAGAGCCCAGATGGGGCGGAGGAAAGCCAAGCCCGACTCCACCAACAGCCTGGGGCGGTAACTTTCTGCCCCGGCCCKTTCTATTTTGTCTTCCTCCCGCTAAGCTGCCACACTCCTATTTTACCCATTCCTAAATGAATTCCAGTCCTTCGACTGCTTCTCCGTTTTTTTGGGTTTTTTTTTTTTTTTGTTTGTTTGTTTTGTTTTTAAACGAGTGCTTATGTGATCAGTGTTGGAGGAAGAAATTTTCTGACAGTCTCTCCTCTTGCCACGCCTGACAGGGGATACTCAGGAAGAAAGGAAAAAGTTTCGGGAATTTCCAAGCCACCCATCTGGTGTTGGGATATGGAAGTTTCTGGAGAATGTCTGGGCAGTGGCTGCCTTGACCACCGCATTCTTGGGGCTTCTGGGCTTGCTGAACATCTGGACAGTATGAGCTGAGTGCTTTTCTATTGAAACTGCTCTGGAAACYGGGGTATGGGAGCTGTAGCTTTTCCAGAATTGCTACTTYCCCCRGATCCCAAGTTAATCCACCCCTAGTAATGTATCTACGAAGCAATTATAAGAAAGGAAAACAGGAGGTTTTCTCTACAGTAACCACAGCAAATGGTTCTTTTGTGCCTACAGCACAGGGAGAGGCTAACTCAACAAGAATGCTATGGCCCTGGTCTTCCTGAAGCTTCACTACTGCATGAGATTCAGATCCTTTGGAAAGCTAGGCTTTCCTTAGTGGAAGTGCCACTACTGCGCCATCATCTTTCAGTAGCATCGAGTGCGACTGGACATAGAAGTTGGCAGATCCACGGACATTAGGCCTTAGGAGGAGGTAGGGACATACAGGAAAAGAGGCTACACAGAGAGACAACGTTTACATAGCAGAGAGATGACCTTGAACAACCACGCCAAGACTCTGCACTCACAGGCACAATGCCTTACCCTGAAAGCTCTCTAGAAGAGGGCACTGCAGCCTCGTTTGCTATGGAACTCTATACAAGGCAGAAATGAGGCCAGGCATGGCGAAGGGCATACTTTTCAAGTTCGTGATGCGGCCTTAGTCTTCAGAGAGAAAGGCGAAGCGTCTCTTACAGGTCCACAATGGACACAAATGATCTCTCTAAGCTCCACGGGGCTGGTCCAGCCAAGGGCTGCAGCAGAAGGGACAAGGCTAAGACAGGGAGTGAAGNTCTCTCTCTCTCTCTGTGTGTGTGTATGTTGCTTACAGACCAAATTGCTATACAGGAGAATGTCTTAAATATACTAGTTTAACTATGTTCACACTTACATTCAAGAGCAAACTAGTTATCTGTATTGCGGTTAGAATTTGTTTAAAAAATAAACTTTGATTTTGTACGATTTATGAATAAGAGTTAATGATAATTGTTCAATAAGGTAATTTGATTACTTATACATGGCCTCTTCTACCTGTAAATCTAGAATCTTAAATCCCATGCCATATAATGGCATAATGAAATGAAGTTTTGAAAATGCTGAATGACACAGCAAAATCTCCATGGATTAAAGTTATCTGGTCATTTTAAGGCAACATTATTTTTTGTAGTTTTTCTTTAAAATCATGATATTTATTTTGGCATAGTTATTTTTAGTAATCAGATCATCTTTTTAATTTTGCAGAGTGAGGTAGAATAAAACTCTCTATGCAATGAGGCCAATTCTGTTCACCAAAAGCAGTTATCTAATAAGTGAACCAGAATTCTCAATCAATTCACATTTATTATTTATTGCGTCTTTGATATTTGTTAGCAAATTTAATTTTGACAGCTGCAGGTTATCAAGAAAGGGTTGGCACATCATCTGAAATTAAGTGTCGCACCTCATCTGGTAGTATAGATCACATTATTTCTGTTAGCAGAGGGAGCTTCACAGGAGTTTAAAAAGGCAAGGGGTCCTGTGGCAAGTAGAGGAGAGGAATATTTCTTAGAAGATGAGGCACATGAACCTCAGATGCAGCTCATTTAGCTGGAGGTAATGGTGTGAGGGAGAGGTAATGCTAGGGCCTTTGAGAGGTTCAATGAAGTGTGGAAAACATAGATAGAGATCTGACATATCTACTGTAAATGTGTAAAAATTGCAATGTAAGGACTCAACCTGGAAGGAGCAGTGGTCGGTAATGTGCTTGCTTTGCAGGTGGGTTGGCTATCATTGACCAGCCTTCAACATGTCCTATGCTTTGAGTTGTTAGGGTGATGGGTTTACCCCACACATTCTGCTTGCCCTCCCTCCATAAGCATGAGCACAGGCTGGTGAGACATCTGTGGAGGGTTAGGAGGGCAGCTGAAAGCTGCTGAACAGGATGATGCTAACAGGCTGGTGCACRAAGWACACTTGTAAGCCAGGCAACCATCAGTGCTTTGATGAAACTCTGAACACCCAGATCTGAAGATGAATAAGAAAATGTTTAGAGAGATAGAGAACAAGGAGATGAATGCATATTTGATGGAATGGGAAATTCATCAACAGTTTCCATGCATTATTTAACATAAAAACAATGCACCAAAAATCATAATCTGTTTTGAAAAAGCAGAGACACTTAAATATGCATCTAAGCTTCTATGTTTAGGAAACTAGATTTTTTTGCATTTCAGAATGTTGTTTTGTCTAACATTTAATGCAAAATTTGTCATTGAAGAAACACATCAATGAGATGCAAAAGAGGTAAGGAAAAGAGAATGGAATGTGTAAGCATTCTCGATAGAAGCTTCAGATGAGTCCAAAATAAGGATAGATTCAGGCAACTGTGCTCTTTACAAGCAGCCAGCTTGGCCAACATTGGCCAGAGATCTATAAACCTTTGGCTCTCTTGGGAGAATGTAAAGTTCTGTCAGCTCATCCATTTGGATAATTAGCAGAAGATATTATTTCCCTGCTCCATCTGCTTGCATTTTTCCTAATGATTGGAACACTAAATAATGTCCGTGAGTCCTTCAGCTCACTCTCTGTCATAGGAATGGACCACATCTCTGGGAGAAAGAGAAAGACTAGTAGACCACAGACACCTTTAACTTCCTGGGGGTGATACAAAAGCCACAGAATTCAAAAGTGCACCAGGGCTTAGCAGTCCTTAATATGGTCAATGTATTTTGATTTCACGGAAAAGCAGGACATACCAACCAGAAGGTTGCATGAAGAGAAAGTATATATCTCTGTACTAAAGGCTTTGTACTAGCTGAGAAGTAATTCAAGACATTGGCTTTTAATAGTAACTTAGCATTGAAATAACTATAATCTGTAAAATTTTCAGTTGATAGAGAAACAACAAAGGCACCTTATATTGAAAGCAATTTTTGACCAAAAAACTGGACAAAGCTGGAGGCAAAGCAGTAACTAACTTGAAGGCATAATATAGCACCATAGCAATAACCAAAGTAGCATGGCACCAACATAACAGCATGCACACTGGTCAATTGGAGATAATTCAGGTCCCTGAAATTAATCTGTGTTACTACAGACAATTGGTTCTTCACAATGCTGCCAGAAACTGCACTTAAGTACAAACAATTCAATAAATCCTAATTAATACTCAGCATCCACATAAAGATGAATAAAATCTTACTGCACCATCTCCATCTACCAGAGCAAAAGTCAACATAAAATGAAGAGCTATATAAATATATAACCTCTGATGTGAAACAGCTACAAGAAATCCTCAGGTAACTTTTGAAGACAGTAGTGCAGTCAATTGTGGTAGCTTTTTAAATGTTGGTTGTGACTGCAGAAACACGAGTATTCGGGTGAAACTCAAACACTTCTCCAGAGATCAACAATGGAGTGAAAGATAAACCTTCTATATAAATAGTTGTGATCCAAATATCTGTCAAGGGTTTGATATCCAGAATTTATGAGTGACAACAATTTTAAAAAAGCAGCAACATGAACAAAAATATCCAAGTGATAAAATTAAAGTTGAACAACTTATATATATGTAAATGAAATAATTAAGCCATTATGTGCATCAGTGTTTTGCCTTCATAGATGTATATGTATCATGTGTGTGCCTGATGCCTGTAAAAGCCAGAACAAGCCATCAGATCCTCTGGAATTGTGGTTACTGATGATTATGCACCACTATCTGTGTGGAATTGTATACCCTTGTTCTTTGTAAGAACTATGAGTGTTCTCAACTGTTGACTCATATCACCAATCACAGGTAAGTCACCTATCAATCAGAGAAATGCAAATGCCCAATAAATATATCAAAAATATATTTATCCTCATTTGCCATTAGGAAATTAAAAGTGAAAACTACTATAGGATTCTTTTCTCACTTCAGCTACAATGACTATTAATAAAGAGATAAATACTTTAAGAATATGCAGGAAAAACAACGCTAATACCTTGGTCCAAGCTATGTAAGTTTGTGCAGTTCTTATGGAAAGCTGCTTAAAACTTCCTCAACAAAGAATTGAAAGTTGTACAGTACAAATCAAGTATATACAGTCTTGTACACATTCAAGTGAAATGAAATTCCTATACCGCCCAGTTACCTACAAACCCAGATTTCTTGTAGAAATTTTCCAAACAGGCTCATTATTGAAGAAATTTATAGGTCCACCAACAGATGAATAAAGAATATATTATCTACATGAAATTCTGTTATAGAGAAAATTAAAATATTTTCAAGAAATGTTCTGTTATATGTGTCGCGATCGCCTAACTCGCCAGCAAGAAAGACATGCCACAACCGGATCCTTCTGCAGATGTTTATTGCGGGTTTGATTGTGGAAGCGAAAGACCCTGAGCCCAGAAACTGGTGCTGCTTAAATAGGCCTAGGAGGGACGTGTCGGTATATGATTGGTGCTAATTCCAAGCCTTGGTATATGATTGGTTGCCAACTCCAAGCCCCAATTTACATACTACATACCCCAGGCCTGGCTTGTTTACCACTTTAGTGGTTCTTGGCTGAAAGCCTCGGCACCATCTTGTAATGGCGAATAGCTTGTTTACCACTTTTAGCTGTACGTGACTGAAAGGCTCGGCGCCATCTTGTAATGGCAAATAGTGGAGTATGTGGCTTCCCACAATATGTATAAAATAAACAATTCAATAAGTTACTCTACATGTAGAATAGTGGTTTCTACAGGTAGGAGGGGAGGTTGTTTCCCATGTGTATGGCCAGCACGTATTAACACATTACACAGAATCCCATTAATATACACCAATGATAATCCATACCTCATCTTGTGTGAGGTAACCCAGATTCAGAAAGACAAACATGGTATGTACTAATTTATAAGTGGATATTAGATGTAAAGTAAAATAAAATTATGCTACTGTCCACAGTTCCAGAGAGGCTAAGTAACAAGGAATGATTATGGGGGAACAAAAGGACCTCCCTAGGAAGGGGAGATAGAAGAGATTTAGAAGGTGGACAGGGGTGAATGGCGTTGGAAACAGGAAGGACCAGATATAGGGGGAGGAGGGGAGAAAATACTGGGTAAAATGACTGGAATTTGGCAGCGAGTATTTCAGGGATGAGGTAGAAGCCTAGTGCAATGGAGACACCATGGAATCTAGGGTAGTGAGTAGAGCAAAGAGAACACAGAGACTGACGTAGCCATCCTCTGTAATCTGACAAGGCCCTGAGTGGAGAGTTTGGGACAGCAAGTCAACCACAAAACATTCAACCTACAGTTTGTATTGCCTGCAGAGGGTACTGGGATGGGATCCTAGCAGAGTTGCCATTTAAGAGATAAGAAAACTTGTCTGGGATGGGAGCAGATGCAGATGAAGTACAACAGCCAGACAAGGGTAGAGCTCTGAGAGTCCAGTGGAGAAGTGGGGAAGGGTTGGAAGCACCAGAGTTGTCAGTGATACACCAGGGGAACATGGCCCACAGAATCAACTGTCTTGGACACATGGTGACTCAGAAATCAGGGAGTCTATAGGGACATCACCTCTGCATATATGTTAAGGGTGAGTGGCTTGGTATTCTTGTGATAATCATTAACAATCGGAGCAGGAGCTTTCTCTGTTGCTTACTTGTGTGACCCTTTTCCTTATATTGTGTTGCATATCCAGCCACRATGTGATGGTATGTTCCTAGTCTTAATTAGTTTGTTATGCTCTGCTCAGTTGAGGTCTCTGGGAGTTGTGCTCCTTTATGGGAGGAGATGGAGAGGGGGGTGAATCTGAGGGAAAGGGGAGGCAGTGGAAATTGCAGTTAGGATGTAACATATGAGAGAAAGATAAAAAAGAAGAAGAAAAAAAAACCAACCTTTACCTAGATAAATCTGTATCATAGGTCCCTTATGAAAGGAAATTATTAATTAGTTTATAAATAGATCATGACATTTGATGATGTGCCTCTGTGTGGTGCACAGTGCCATTCAGTGCATGATGACACACTCAGTTACATCTAGTAGACTGGCTGACTGAAGATGCTCTCTAACAGAGAAGAATGAAGTGAAAAGGAGCAGAGAGAATGGACGTTTGCATTTTGAAATGAGTGTTAAATTACTTTGCCAACTCTTAGACCCCTCTCCTATTTTTTCACTTCAGCCTGTGAGCTGAATCTTAATAGGAAATATGCTTAAAATCTGCTGAAGCATCATACTTTCTGCACCTTTTCCTGAGAATGAGCAATGTATTAATAAGGGCATGAGTGGTTTAACCCCGTGTTTTCTAGGCAATCAGAGATCTCTTAAGAAGTTGAAACTATTTTTACCTCAAAAAACATCACAGTCATTAGTATTTGCAACTTGTTTCTATGACACTTAAAAGATTTTATTATTAATAAGTTATGAGGATGTGACATTCACTCTCTAAAAATTTATAGAATTACAGGAAACTTATCTCACTGGAGTTACATATTTTGTTGTTGCTTCACCTTCAAAGATTTCGTAAGTTACAGAGTTTGGAAAAGAACTTAGAATTTTCAGAATTGGTGTCACATTTCTTTATTGTTTCTGTTTCCTGTAATAGGAGAATGGTGTGACTATTTACATCAAAAAGAACAATTTTGCATAATAAAATTGATTCTCTAAGTGTGCCTTTCATGTTGCAATTAAGATGTGATAGAATTTAGAATATAAATCTCTATATTACAAATCAAAGTTTTGCTCTGTTTATACAAGGAAAATAGAATCAGATATGATAATAAAATTCACTGTTCTATTTGAATACTGTTTGACTTAATGTTTAAACAAATTAGACTTAATCTAAAGAAAAATATTATTTTAAAATTTGCATTTTGAGTTTCAGGTCTTTGAAATCTAAAATAACTATCAATACTCAATTTACATTATAGGATTAAAGGAACAAAATAAAGCACATTAAATTGTTCTACTTTTATAAAATATGTACTAGCTTGTTAAACTAATCGGGATTTTTCCTGAACATCCTTTAAAAATTATTTTATACAATGATTTTAATGAATAACTTTGTGTCAACCTAAAATAAAATAAAATATGCATTTTCATAGTTTTAAATGCTAACCTCCAGTCATTGATTTTGCCTTAATGCACTCCAAGCAATAAAATTAGATTAGATTTTAAAACTCATCATTTTTATTAAAATCAATTTATAACCCTCTGTTTAGTTGATTAATATAATTATGCCTCAAAAGCTTGAGAAACTGGCCCATATTACAGAGCTAGGTCAGTGCCCTGAGGTTTGTGACCATGTTACTGTTCACCCAGTGATAGACTCATAGATATTTTGTCCCTAACTTTCTGTGGCAAAAAGCCTTCTATGTAAACCAATGTCTATTTCAATCTTATAAAGATTTCTATGAAGATGCATATCAAATATAATGCAGACATCTCTGAGGGGTGAGTTGTAGAGAGTCACAGCTGCCTGCCATTTCACACAATTTCTGCTGTACTGTTGAAATGGATGTATGTGTGACCACAAAAACAAAAACAAAATGGATGCAGAGTGAATTTGAAAATTTGGGTTCTGGCTATTGATATTCTCTGATGAGTATTTAATTGAAAATTCATGTATATTGATTTTATTAATGCCTGAAATTAACAGCTAGTGCATTGGTTTAATAATAGGGAACATTTGGATCCATTTGGACCAATAGCTCCTGATACAAATTCCTGTCAGTACACTACTGCATCACCAAGGACATGCCATCTTTTCCAATACTACTGAAAGAGAGAGAGAGAGAGAGAGAGAGAGAGAGAGAGAGAGAGAGAGAGAGAGAGAGAGAAATGATGAGCTGTCTGCTATTCTCTAACCCCTCTGGTTTAAAGGACAGAATGAGCTATGAAAAATTAAAACTTCAAACTGCACATGGTTTTTGTTCAAGCTTGATTTCTTTGATTGTGCTATAACATTTCTAAATAAAGTGACTTAGAGGAGGAATTTGGCTTATTGGGTCTTACATGTTATGGTCTACTGTTGAGATAAGCCAAGGCAGGATTAAAGGTGGGGTCTTTGAGTCAGAACCAGAGAAGAGTGCATGAACCAAGGTTTCTTACTGATTTGCTTCAGGACAACTGCTGAGTTACACTACTGATGAAGCTAAAGAGCACATAACTAAGGTTAGCACAACCTACAGAAGGCTGGCCCTCCCTCTTCAACTAGTAATAATTAATAGTAATAATGACAACAATAATAATAACAATGATAATAAATGTCACACAGACATGCACACAGGCAAATCTAATGGAGGCAATTCCTCTATTGTGTTTTTAGTTTCCTGATTGTATCAACTTGACAAGTAAGAATATCTATTACCGATTTATAAAACCATTCGCTTTGTTACTATATTTTAATCTATCTGCTTGAGACATCAATATATTATCATGGTTCTCAATGCTGATTAAATTTGTAACTCAATTACATCTTGATAAAAATTCAAGATATGTCATATGAAACCTATTCCAAGATTAAGTATACATTCACTCTTACACTATGGAGTCCTTTGCTGCTCACATTGCAATGCACAAGAGCACTTGAAGATACTCAGTCGTATAGCTGTGCCCTTACTGCCATGTACCCTGTATGTGTGCCACCTCGTGTGATGAACTACTTTGTGATTTACATAATTGAGCTTTCTCTCTTTTTGGTTATTGTGAAAATATACAGATTAATGAAAACATTTAGTACATGAGTTAATGATTGATTTATTTGATCCTAAGACTTTCCATGGTGAGTCAAGGGGGAGAAACATAACTAATCATACAGTTAGTACCAAAGCACATAAAATAGGGAATAATGAAGAGGCCTTAGAAGAATGAATCAGATGCCAACCGAATCACCCWTTACTTTCAGACTCAATCATAGGTGAGAGAAATAATTTTCTTCAAAGTGTAGGGAGATCTGTGTGTGTGAGAGAGCACTCCTGTGTGCACCATGAATATCAACAGAGTTAGACACAGTAGAAAGGACTAACTGCAAAATGAAAATGCATTGTGAAGATATATCCTAGGCAGGGACAGTGTGGTGACTCAAAGTTCAAAGCCAAGACAGCTTAGAGAGTGAGCAGATGTGAGGTTTATAAAGACAAGTACCAAGAAGTCTTTAAAAAGTGATGGAGAAGATGATAAATCTTGACAGTCCTCTCTGGTGATCCTTCTGCCTCATCACTTGAATGATGCTGGAAACATTAGCTCAGAGTAAGGCAGCCTCCCTCACTGATAGGATGCTGGTAACAGGAATCTCCATAGACGTGACCAACATCATGGGAAGCCAATTAATAGAAAGCTTTCCTGAGATATTATAATGTCTAAGCAGCCTCCCCACTAAGGCTTTAAATAGCTCCTCCTTGGTCACTTGACATGCTTAAATGTACAACTTCAGAGATTCTTTAAATTTGAAAAGCTATCTAGAGAGCAGCAACATCAGAGTGGGAGGAGAAAAGAAGTAAAATTCCTAATACAATAATCAGGCAATAAAAACATTTCATTAAAAAAGAGACTGTGAATTTGAAAGAAAAGAAGTGGGTGTATATGAGAGTGTTTAGCAGGAATAATGAGATGGTAAAATGATGTAATTGTAATTTCAAAACTTAAAAAGCAGTAGTTAAAAAAAAAAGAAAAAGAAAAAGAAAAACCACGTTATTTCCAGTTACTGAGAGAGTGGACTTTTCTGTCAAAACTGTGGAGAGAGATCATGACCACCAGCTCAACCTCAAGCAGGCTTCTAGAAAGAATGTAGGTCCGCCGGTCCATAGCCAAGATGTACTGTCCGTGCACTTCCCGAGTTCAGATAGTAAAGTGTATCTCATAAATAGATTGATCTCATGTCATGTAACGCTAATCAC
>BDUI01006255.1:35379-50087 GCA_002335545.1 Apodemus speciosus
AAAAAAAAAAGGAAAAAATGAAAATGCTGTCTTTTTTCCACTGGATGGCTTTAGCTCCTTTGTCAAAGATCAAGTGACCATGAATGATTGGGTTTGTTTCTGGGACTTCAATTCTAATCCATTAATCTACCTTCCTATCATTGTACCAACAACATGCAGTTTTTATCACTATTGCTTTCTAGTATAGCTTGTGGTCAAGGATGGTGATTCTGCCAGTGGTACTTTTACTGTTGAAATTATTTTTGCTATCCTGAGTTTTTTGTTATTCCAGGTAAATTTGGAAATTGTTCTTTCTAACTCTGTGAAGAATTGAGTTGGAATTTTGATGGGATTGCATTGAATCTGTAAATTGCTTTCGGCAAAATGGTCATTTTTACTATATTAACCCTGCCAATCCAAGAGCATGGGAGATCTTTCCATCTTCTGAGATCTTCTTCAATTTCTTTCTTCAGAGACTTGAAGTTCTTGTCATACAGATCTGCTTTCACTTGCTTAGCTAGAGTCACACCAAGATATTTTATATTATTTGTGACTATTGAGAAGGGTGTCATTTCTGTAATTTCTTTCTCAGCCTCTTTATCATTTGAGTATAGGAAGATTACTGATTTGTTTGAGTTATTTTTAAATCCAACCACTTTACTGAAGTTGTTTATCAGGTTTAGAAGTTCTCTAGGGGAATTTTTGTGGTCACTTAAGTATACTATCATATCATCTGCAAATACTTTGACTTCTTCCTTTCCAATTTGTATCCTTTTGACCTCCTTTTGTTGTCTAATTGCTCTGGCTAGGACTTGCAGTACTATATTTATCAGGTATGGAGAATGTGGAGAGCCTTTTCTAGTCTCTGATTTCAGTGGGAATGCTTCAATTTTCTCTCCATTTAGTCTGATCTTGGCTACTTGTTTGCTGTATATTGCTTTTACTATCTTTAGGTATTGGCCTTGAATTCCTGATCTTTCCAAGATTTTTATCATGAAGAGGTTTTGGATTTTGTCAAATGCTTTCTCATCATCTAATGAAATGATCATGTGGTTTTTTTCTTTAAGTTTGTTTATATAGTGGAATACTTTGATGCATTTCTGTATATTGAACCATCCCTGCATCCCTGGGATGAAGCCTACTTAGTCATGGTGGATGATCGTTTTGATGTGTTCTTGGATTCGGTTTGCAAGAATTTTATTGAGTAATTTTGCATCAATATTCATAAGGGAAATTGGCCTAGAATTCACTTTTATTGTTGGGTCTTTGTGCGGTTTAGGTATCAAAGTAATTGTGACTTCATAAAATGAATTTGCTAGTGTTTCTTCAGTTTCTATTTTGTGGAATAGTTTGAAGAGTATTGGTATTAGGTCTTCTTTGAAGGTCTGATAGAACTCTGCATTCAACCCTTATGGTCCTGAGCTTTTTTTTTGGTTGGGAGACTATTAATGCCTGCTTCTACTTGCTTCTACTTCTTTAGGGGTTATGGGATTGTTTAGATCATTTATCTGATCCTGATTTTACTTTGGTACCTGGTATCTGTCTAAAAAATTGCCCATTTCATCTAGATTTTTCAGTTTGGTTGAGTATAGGCTTTTGTAAGATTTTTTTTATTTCCTCAGTATCTGTTGTTATGTAGCCCTTTTCATTTCTGATTTTGCTGCTTTGGATACTGTCTCTGTGCCCTCTGGTTAGTTTGGCTAAAGGTTTATCTATATTGTTGGTTTTTTCAAAGAACCAGCACCTGTTTTGGTTGATTCTTCATATAGTTTATTTTTGTTTGTTTGTTTCTTCTTGGTTGATTTCAGCCCAGAATTTGATTATTTCCTGCCATCTACTCTTCTTTTGTGTATTTGCTTCTTTTTGTTCTAGAGCCTACAGATGTGTGCTCAAGCTGTTTGTGTATGCTCATTTCAGTTTCTTTTTGGAGGCACTCAGAGCTATGAGTTTTCCTCTTAGCACTACTTTCTTGTATTCCATAAGTTTGGGTATGTTGCACCTTCCTTTTTATTAAATTCTAAAAGGTCTTTGATTTCTTTATTTATTTCTTCCTTGATTAAGTTATCATTGAGCAGAATGTTGTTCAGTTTCCATGTGTATGTGGGCTTTCTGTTGTTTTTGTTATTATTGAAGAACAGCCTTCGTCCGTGGTGATCTGATAGAGTGCATGGAATTATTTCAATCTTCTTATATCTGTTGAGGTCTGTTTTGTTACCAAGTATATGGTCAATTTTGGAGCAGGTACCATGAGGTGCTGAGAAGAAAGTATATTCTCTTGTTTTAGGATAAAGTGTTCTATAGATATCTGTTAAATCCATTTGGTTCATACCTTCTGTTTGTTAAACTGTTTCTATTTTTTGGTTGTGTTTCCCCAATCTGTTCATTGATGAGAGTGGGGTGTTGAATTCTCCCACTATTATTGTGTGAGGTGTAATGTGTGCTTCGAGCTTTAGTAAAGTCCCTTTTATGAATGGGAGTGTCCTTGTATTTGGAACATACATGTTCAGAATTGATATTATTCATCTTGTTAGATTTTTTTCCTTTGATGAGTATAAAGTGTCCTTCCTTATCTTTTCTGATTACTTTAGGTTGAAAGTTGATTTTATTTGATATTAGAATGGTGACACCAACTTGTTTCTTGGGACCATTTGCCTGGAAAATTGTTTTCCATCCTTTTACTCTGAGGTAGTGTCTGTCTCTGTGCCTGAGGTGAGTTTCCTGTATGAAGCAAAATGTTGGGTGTTGTTTATGAATCCAGACTGTTAGTCTATGTCTTTTTATTGGAGAATTGAGTCCATTGATATTAAGAGATTTTAAGGAGAAGTGATTGTTGCCTCCTGTTATATTTATTATTAGAGGTGGAGTTATGTTTGTATAGCTCTCTTCTTTTTGGTTTGTTAAAAGATTAATTTCTTGCCTTTTCTAGTGTGTAGCTCCCCTCCTTTTGTTTGTGTTTTCTATTCATTATACTTTGAATGGTTGAATTTGTGGAAAGATGGCTAAATTTGGTTTTGTCATAAAATAACTTGGTTTCTCCATCTATGGTAATTGAGAGTTTTGCTGGGTATAGAAGCCTGGGCTTGCATTTGTGTTCCCTTAGGGTATGTATGACATCTGCACAGGATCTTCTGGCTTTCATAGTCTCTAGGGAGAAGTCTGGTGTAATTCTGAGAGGTCTGCCTTTATATGTTACTTGACTTTTTACCTTACTGCTTTTAATAATCTTTCTTTGTTTAGTGAATTTGTTGTTTTAATTAAAATTTGATGGGAGGAATTTCTTTTTGGTCCAATCCTTTTGGAGTTATGTTGGCTTCTTGTATGGTCATGGGCATCTCTTTCTTTAGGTTAGGGAAGTTTCTTCTATAATTTTGTTGAAGACATTTATACTGGCCCTTTAAGCTGGAAATCTTCATTCCTTTCTATACCTTTAATCCTTAGGTTTGGTCTTCTCTTTTTGTCCTGGATTTCCTGGATGTTTCAGGTTAGGAGCTTTCTGAATTTTGCATTTTCTTTGACTCTTGTGTCAATGCTTTCTATGGTATCTTCTGCATCTGAGATTCTCTCTTCTATCTCTTGTATTCTGTTGTTGATGATCTGTGACTCCTGATTTCTTTCCTAATTTTTTTATGTCCAGTGTTGTCTTCTTTTGTGATTTCTTTATTGTTTCTACCTTCATTTTTAGATCCTGGATGGTTTTGTTCAATTCCTTCACCTGTTTGGTTGTGCTTTCTTGTAATTCTTTAAGGGCTTCTACCAGTTTACCTGTGATATTTTGTATTTCTTTATGGGAGTTATTTATGTCCTTCTAGAAGCCCTCTGTCTGCATCATCATCTGTGATTTTTAAATCCAAATCTTGCTTTTTTGGTGTGTTGGAGTAACCAGGATTCACTCTTGTGGGAGACTAGGTTCAAATGGTACCATGTTGCTTTGATATCTGTTGGTAATGTTCCTGTGTTTGCCTTTCACCATCTGACTATCTCTGGTTTTAGTTAGTCCTGCTGTTTCTCGCAGGTGTTTGTCCCTCTTGTGGGCCTACAAGCCTGTCTCAGCACCCCTGGGTGACCAGCTCTCCCCTGGCACAGAGTTCTGTGGCTCAGCCCAGCTCCTGAGTGCAGATAGAGCCTAGAAGAACCCTGTCCCATCTGTTCTTCCATTCCTGTGTCCCTGCACTCCTGGCAGTACCAGCCTGCACAGGAGCTGGAGAGAAAATGGTGATCTCACCTCCAAACCCAGGAGTCAAACACTCCCTGCAGACCAGTTGTCCCTTGGTAGGATCAGTGCACAGATGGTTGTGGCACAGCCCAGCTCCTGGGTGCATATGGAGCCCATAGGTACCCTGTCCCATGTGTTCTGCCACTCCTTTGCTCCCTGTGCTCCTGGTCGTACCAGCTTGCTCAGTTGCTGGAAGAACATCCCAATCATACTTCTGTAAGAAAATATAACTGTATCAATTCTGTCAGCTAATCTTTGTGTAATCATTGCTTTGTTATGATTCACTAGTGCCTTATCCAGAGTGAATAGATGTTTGTTCACAACTTCTGAATGGAGGTGGCACAACACTTGTCCATCCTAATGTACTAAGGTTCTACATAAAATAATATATTTTAAGTATGAATCTTTTTATGTCAATTTTATTGGATATTTTCCTTATTTACATTTCAAATGTTATCTTTTTTCCTGGTTTCCCCCCTAGAAACCCCTATCCCATCCCCTCATGCCCTTCTTCCCAGATGATGCTCCTCCACCAACTCCCACCTTCCTGCCTCAACTTCCCCTACATTGGGGTATCAAACCTTCATAGATCCAAGTGCCTCGCCACCCATTGATGCCTGACAAGGCTATCCTGTGCTACATATGCAGCTGGAGTCATGGATCCTTCCATGTGTACCCTTGTTTGGGTGGTTTAGTCCCTGGGAGCTCTGAAGTGGTCTGGTCAGTTGATATTGTTGTTCTTCCTGTTGGACTGCAAACACCTTCAGCTGCTTCAGTCCTTTCTCTAACTCTTCCATTGGTGACCACATGCTCAGTCCAATGGTTGGCTGTGAGCATCTGCCTTTGTATTTGTCAGACTCTGGCAGAGCCTCTCAGGAGACAGCTGTATTAGGTTCCTGTCAGCATGCATTTCTTGGCATCCATAATAGTGTCTGAGATTGGTGACTGTATATGGGATGAATCACCAGGTAGAGCAGTGTCTAGACAGCCTTTCCTAGTCTTAAACAATAGACCACTAAGGCATATGCTTAAAATTGTGAAGTGTTTTTCCACTGAGACATTTCGTAGATAATGTTTATACATTACATATATTTGAATACTGTTAGAGGGAGATGGAACAAATCTACAAAGATAATTAAATTTAAAATTGGTTACAGTAACAGTCAATATGCAGAAAATTGAGAAAATACTCCTCTAGACATTAATGAATTCCAGAGTCATAGTTATGGCTAAAATTTTATCAGGGTCTCTTCCACTCACATGTTAATATACTTGCTATTTAGAAGCACCTCTGCTTTACAGTATAAAAAAAGACCACACTTTTATATAAGATTCTTTAATAACCAATTCTTTAATAACTCATTCTATAATTTATGAAATTCAAAGTTTTAATGTTGTATTCTTAGATAATATGATTACTATGATAATGCTGTATCTACAATCATTTTTTGTTGTGCTAGGATCCAAACACAAAGCTTTATATATCCTTGGCAAGAATTGAACCACCAGGCTTCATCATAGGTCATGAAAACTAATATTTCATGTTAAAATTACAGGTAGAAAATAAGTAAGCTTTTATTTTTCCTGGAATTCCCTAGATGCCTTCATGTATACACATGAAATACTTCATTTTTTTCCTGAAATAACCAATTTCCTATTACATTACTATTTTTATTTAAGAAGCTTCTACTTATAGAGGCTAATCCTGCTAAGCAGGGGATGTCTGTGTTTTAAGAAGACAGAGGATAAGAGAGTAGAATAAGTTGTTTTGAGATATGTTTATTGAATATGTTTATGTTTTTCTGGTGCTTCACCTGTACATACAAGAGAAAAAAATAAAGCTAGACTGCTGTAATATTATGCACGTTCATATCTCCTCTTGCCAACATTATTTTTGGCTCCACTACTCCTTTTCTCTACAAGGTTAAATTGTCAAAGAAGATTCATGTGAGTCACAACTATTTCCCAGAGACAACCTTTACTAACAGTTTAGATGTTACTATCAAACGTCCAGTTCAGAGGGAATACACCTATGCCAGATGTGACTTAAAATCTTGGAAACTAGAAGTGTTCTTTTTCTTCTTTCTTAGTAAATAATTTGATTTAGAATTACAGAGAGTATTTTAAAGAAAGCCATTTGAGGGTATTGTTTACTATTGGACCTGTCCAGCAAGGTAGTGGAAAGCTGGCTGAGGTGTTGAAGGAAGGAGTGATATTCAGAGAATCTGAGRTAGAGTGAGATATGTGCACACTTCTCAAATGTACCAATTATATCACATCCTGGAACCTTAGTGCATTTATTATTTATAGCACATGAGGAAGAACTGGCTTGAGTCAGTAGAGGTTTCTGCAGGAGAGCAGTCTCAGGCTATAAAGACCCTATAAGTAGCTGTGGTTGTTAGGTTTCACACACACTGTCATGATTTATCCTAGGATCAGAGGAAGTCTTTGCCAATTCTGAGACTGACCCAATATTCTTTGAGTATATATGCCTAGTATACAACTAAAAAAACATATGTTAAATTTTTTTGTCTTTTCTCTATTCCCAGAGATGTTGTAAAATTCTAATCATCACATTCATTTTCCTCAGATGGAATCTCTCCATAACCCTATTAATATATATGGTACTTAGGGATAATAAGATCTTTTCATTTTTTTCCAAACGAAAAATAATGTACCTTAGGCTGTATAAAAGCTCCTGTGGGATGCAACAGGCAGTATTCGGGACTGAATCAATGAAGACTCTGTGCTCTGTCAGGTGATGTCAGAGATCTATCATAGACTCTGCTTGAAATGTGCTGTTGATTTCAATTCATCTAAATCAGTGAATAGAAAATCAGGCTGAGAGAATAGAAATACTTTTTTTTAATTAGTAAGTTCATTTCTTAGCCATTTCTTAAGTCCTTCTTAGCCATTTGAGACTCCTCTGTTGAGAATTTTCTGTTCTGCTCTGTATCCCATTTTAAATGGGTTATTTGTTTTATTGGAGTCTAACTTCTTTAGTTTTTTATATATTTTGGATATTAGTCCTCTTTCAGATGTAGGGTTAGTAAAGATCTGTAACCAATGTGTAGGTTACTGGTTTGTCCTATTGACAGTGTCCTTTGCCTTACAAAAGATTTTCAGTTGCATGAGGTACCATTTGTGAACTGATCTTAGAGCCTGAACCATTGGTGTTATGTTCAGGAAAATTTCTTCTGAGCTGGTAGAGCCTCTCAGAGGACAGCCATTGTTTTCACTGTCCTGTTTACTCTTTCCATGTTTGTGAAGAATTATGTTGAACTTTTCATGGGGATTGCATTGAATTTGTTGATTGCTTTTTGTAGGACGGCCATTTTTTACCATGTCATCAGGGAAATGCAAAGCAAACCAGCCCTAAGATTTCACCTAACAACAATAAGGATGGCTAAGATCAAACACTCAAGTGACATCACATGCTGTCGAGGATGTGGAAAAAGAGGAACACTCCTCCATTTCTGGTGGGATTTCAAATTGTAGCAACCACTCTTGAAATCAATCTGGCTTTTCCTCAGAAAATTGGAAATAGTTCTACCAGAAGACCCAGCTATACTATTCCTGGGCATATAGAAAAAGGTGCTCCACCCCACCCCAATGGACACATGCTCCACTATGTTCTCAGCAGCCTAATTTGTAATAACCAGAAGCTGGAAACAACCCAGATGTCTCTCAACCAAGGAATGGAAACAGAAAAATGTAGTTCATTTACACAATGAAATATTATTCAGCTATTAAAAATGAGTACATCTTGAATTTTGCAGACAAATGGATGGAACCAGAACATATCATCATGAGTGTGATAACCCAGACCCAAAAGGACATACATGGTATATCAGTGATAAGTGGATTTTAGTCAAAAAGTTCAGAATATACAGGATACACCAATAGGCCTTAGGAAATATGCAGCAGTGTTACATCAGGGTTAAAGAAAACCTCTGGAAAGTCCCAGAGACCTGAGAAGTGAGAGGCTCCAAAAGGGTGCCTTGGTCAATAGGGGTGACCTTGGCTGAAATGCCCAACAGTGGGGAAATTGGACCTGAAGAGTCCACCTCCAGCAGATAGACACAGCCCCCAGTAGAGGCAAGAGGCCACCTACCCATCTTCAAATGGAGGGACATAATGTAGCAGAGGAACTGAAGGAAATATCATCTGGTGATTGGTCCAATTTAGGATCCATACCATGTATGCATACCAAACCCTGTCACTATTACTGATGCCATGATGTGCTTGCAGACAGCAGCCTAGCATGGCTGCCCTTTAAGAGTCTCTACCAGCAGCTGACTGAGACAGATACAGATACTTACAGCCAAACATTCAACTGAGGTTAGGGAACCCTATAGAAGAGTTATGGGAAAGACTGAAGGAGCTGAATGGGATTGCAACCAGATAGGGAGACCAACAATATCAACTAACCTGGAGCTCCCAGAGACTAAGCCACCAACCACAAAGCATACACAGACTGGTTGGTGGCCCCTGGCACATATGTAGCAGAAGACTGTCTTGTCTGGCTTTAGTGAGAGAGAATACATTTAATCCTGTAGAAACTTGATACCCCAAGGAAGGGAGATGCTGGCAAGAGTGAGGTGGGGGTAGTTGTGTTGGGGAGCACCCTCTCAGACAATGCAATTGTGGGAGGATGGTATTAAAAAAATCTCTTGGTGGGAGTCCAGGAAATGAGGGCAACATTTGGAATGTAAGTAAATAAAATAATTTAATAAGAAAATAAAAAGTTCATTAGTAAGCACACACAAAAATGCATAGTTTTTGTTACCAATAAAAGATAGTACCAAGTCTGTGGATCTGTCTGGATGGCATCTCCATACTAGGCAGTCAGAGATGCTTTTAGAGAAGTGATTGCTACCTGTTGCCCACTCAGGTGTTCTCTAAGTCAAAGTACCACATAATCCCCGGGTCGAGCTGCATTGCCCAAGTATAACATCTGGAAAGAATCATGAGAATCAACTGTCATTTATCCATAACGAAGGATGTTATTAAGCTTTACCATATCCTTAGCTAGAACCTTAAATACTATTTCCTCTTCTGCCTCTTGAATTCAGTGGCATGCATTTTTTTTTACACTTTTATCACAATTTAGTGTGATCTATTTATGTTTTGTGCCTGAGAATGGATTGCAACCAAGCATCCCCTCAATGATGATGAATAAAGCACTTTGGCATTACTCAAAGCATGACAGCCAGTCTGTAAGGATTGGCTCACAGTGTGATAACCACTGAACCAATTTCACTTTTTAATCATAGTTCAGCTTTATCAGACAATCTCAAGGCTTTATTCTCTATCTAAATCCCAACACAGATTTCTTTCTACAATGGAACATCGATGTTCCATTTTGCACAATCCAATGCATATCCTTGCTGCTATATTCCTTCAATTCAGAATATTGCTAGTATCACTTCTCTGCCTTTTGTCTAAGATGAAGTGCAGAATATTGCTAGTATTGAGCATGTGTCTAGCACACGCAGAGTTAGGCTTCTTATAAAATTCAGATCAAAGTTTATTGAGAAGGTTCAGCAGGTAAAGTTACTTTTAGTAAAGATTGACAATCTGAAACTGATCCCTGGGTCCCGTTTCGTTTAAGAAGATAATTGTCTCCTGTAAATTCTATCTCTCTCCGTCTCTCTCTCTCTCTCTCTCTCTCTCTCTCTCTCTCTCTCTGTGTGTGTGTGTGTGTGTGTCTGTCTCTCTGTATGTCTCTGTCACTATCTGTCTGTCTCTATGTCTCTCTCTCCAGTTTATCGGCTTATGAAAAAAAGCCTTAACATTTCACAGTTTCAAGACTAATTTATCATATATCTGCAAACATAGATAGTAATAATTAACAAGTATATGCTTAGGCTATGTTAACTTCAAAGAGCTGTGCTATAAATTATAGAGGATAGGGGAATATAGTAAAGATTTTCCTCATCCCAAAAATAGCGAAATATAGTGTGGAAAGAAAATGTTCAGGATACTAAATATGAAGAACAACACAAGCCATTGGTGCTGGAGAGATGGCTTAGTGATTGAGCATACAAACTGCTCTTCTAGGAGACATGAGTTCAATTCCCAGCACTCACATGACAGCTTACAACTGTCTGTCTACAGTTCCAGAGGATCCAACATTCTCAGACAGAAATGAATGAAGACAAAACATCAATCCCTACACAAAAAATAAACAAATTGCATAGGCCACTGAAGGTATTTCACCACAAACACAAATTTATAAATTTAAATTATAATATTTGTAATATTTATAATATTTATAATACTGTGGTTGGTGAGAATAATGCATACCTGTAATTCCAGCTGTTGGGAGAATGAGGAGTAATAATCACCTCAAATTATGTGACAGTATAAGCTACACAATAAGTTCAAGGCCAGTGTATACAGAAAGAGACCTGTTACAAAATAAAAGAAAAAAATGAACAGATAAATATATAAATATTGTGACACTTAAAGAAAAATGAAAGATCAAAGCATTCTTTCACTGTTCAATATTTACTGTATAGATTGACGTGTTACATAAACTCATTTTCATGCATGTTCATCATGTGCATTGTTCTCACTGAATTCACTCACCCTTTTCCCTGCTCCCTTCATTTCCCTAGATAGTCTACTTTTGCTTGCATACCAATGTACATGAATGATTTTTATATACCCATAAAACCTAGGCCTTGAAGGCGAGAGAAAACATGATAGTTATTTTCTGATTCTGATCAACACATCATCATATGTGATTGCTTATAGCTTCTGAATTCCTGAAAACAACCTAACTTATTTCAAACAATACAAACTAGCAAAGCCAACCTAAAAATTAATATTCTTACAGATGAGAAAAGAAGAGATATTATATTGATAATCTATTTTCCTGGAAGATATTAGGAAGAAGATTGGAGTTCTAAAGATTTGCAACATCAAGGTCTTGTCCTAATTTGAAGCCTGTTTCTAGAGTATATGATAAAAACCTTTTTTTTATTGAAAGTATTCTTTGCTTTTAGTAAATCAAGGAAAATTATACTTATCTCTTTGGAAATGTTAAACATTTGTTAAAAAATTCTCATTTTATTTTCATCATTTAACTCATCAGAAATTATCGATTATGGAAAAATAATATAGCTACAGTGTTAAAATTACCAAAGAATGTTTATTCATATCTTAAGTGAGGATAGATATTAAGTACCATGTTTTAAGTTGATTATACCGTTATATACAATAATCTTATTGTCAGAAATCTATTAAGAGAAAATAATAAGAATGATGACTGTAATTAGTACACAAGATTGCACCAGTTTTTGATGCTAAGATTTGAAATGAGAACCTTCCTGCATTTGTTAAACATGACTTCCCAGGATGCTGCACTTCTGAACAGTATTATATCACCTGAAAAAATTATACACTCAACAGTGTGTTTATTCCTAAATACAACAAGTGTAGTCTGTACAATGTTACTTTTGTGTATATAATTTCAGAGATGACCATTAGGTATTGAAAAGAAATGTCCTCTTGCAACAGATACAGACCATTATAGAAATAATATCTGTAATAATGCATAGAATAAGTGACTGTGTGGTGCTCAGCTTCAACTGATAAATGTAAATTACTACTCCTGCACATAAGAGCCAGGGATCAAAGTATAGGAGTAAGTGGAAAGATTATAAGAACCATTATTCTTTGTCATCACCAAGTACATGACCATAAGACCATATTGTTGAAGACACAGTATACTAGATTCATATAACCTGAAGAAATCAAGTTGGTACTGATATGGAAGATTCATCTCTGTTGGCTAGTTTTCAGAGTGCTGGCAGGGGCTATGCATGCTGCTGAAAGAGACAAGTAACCATCAATTATATTCAGTTGTGGACGCTGTGAGACACCAAAATGACTGGCCTGAAAATACACTTCTATTGGTACAAGAATGAGACTAAGAAAGCAACCATCCACTTTAATTATATTTTGCTTCTAATACATAGATGATACCACCCATATCTGAACCTGTAATTGGACAAAGAATCTATAGGTAGATAGGTTATAGGTTTTGAGAGAGAACCCCCTACTTTTATTCTGTTAAATCGATGTAGATTAAAATTACTCCTGCTGTTATACCAATAGATCAATGAATTTCATAACCCTCATGTGAGAAGATTCTATTTGCAATAAGTATTGATTAAAGCAGAGAATAAAACTTGGTCAAGGTGCAATAAGAGTCTGCTAAATAATCCTCATCCTTACATTAAACATTCCTACTGCACTCCTCCCAGACTAATGAATCATTTTGTAAGTAGAGGCAGATGGGACCGTCAAGGAAATAATGCCTTCTGGACACAGCAAAATACAAACAAACTCCCTGCAGTTGCCACAGAACAATCCAGACCACATCCTGGTGTGAGATTGGAATTGGTCATGAAATCCTACCCTAAGTCATAGATATATTGATAACTTATATCTACTAAGAGAGGGAGAGGAAATTTTCTTTAAGTGTAACAGTCCTAGTAAGTTATTCACAGTGTGTCAGAAGATGGCGTATTCAAGAATACTTGAACTATTCAAATTAGTCTTGGTGAGATTTTTAAGACACAAGTTTGGGTGGATAGATAAGGGGATTTGGACCTGAGAAGAGCTTAAAAAGTAGTGAATATAATCAAAACACATTGTATGAAAGTTTCAAATATTTAATTAATAATTGGACACTAAGAATCAAAGTAATAGTCCTAACTTAGAGACAAGGTTAAACACAAAACAACAAAAATGTCTACCTTTATGTAAAGATGAATTTCTTAAAAGTCTGAGAGTATTTCTGGAGAAAAAAATTAACAGAATTTATAAACATATTTTTTTTATATTTATAGAGTGGTTTGCATTTGTGCAAAAGTGCCATCTCAGCAGGTTGAGGGAAGCATTTTTAAAGTTTAAAAAAACAGGAAGAAGAATGAGTTGTTGAAGAGTTAAGAAATACAAATTCTGATAGAGAAAGATCTTTCTTTTACAAATCCTACTATAGAGCATGGCTTGTGAGTTGCACAAAATGAGTTGTTCCAAATTTAGCACAGCCATTCTTGCTCTTGTCTCATACATACTTTCAGGAAGCAAGCAGTTCGCTTCAGAAAATAGTCCCGGTTCATCTCTGAATCAGTGCAGTGAATGCAAATAGCTCAGTGTCTGCCTTTAATAYATACCTGGATTTGAACTCTCAGGTTGAGGAAGAAGAGATGACTTAGAAGCAAGTATAAACTGCTTTTGCAGTAAGCTTAGGTTTAGTGCCCAGCAGCCACCCTCTGCAACTCAATCCAGGAGACATGCCACCCTTTATTTGACCTCTAATGGTACCCATACYCATTCCTACATATTCTCACATATACAAAATCTAAAACAGGTAGTTTTAAAATGTCTCTTAGGTCTACTCAAAATAGTTAACTTACATTTAGTTATTTGCATATTTTAAGTAATCCATTATCTCAGTATCACCACAAAAATGTTTTCTTGTATTTGCATATTCCTGAAATATAATTTCAGTGTTAATTATTAAAATTCTTGTCTTTTAATTGAAAGTGATATATTTGTAATTATTGTAGCTAATGTTTAAGTCTTCTATCACATTTCAACAATACTAATTTCAATGACCTTTTATAATCTATGTATGGTGTTGTTTGTACAAACTTTATCCTAATTGTATTCAAACTGCATAAGCTGAAGGCAATCATTTACAAAATCTCATGATTTATTTTATTTTATTTTTTAGTGAAACTTGTTGATAGAGATTCTTTATTTGCATGAGATATTTATTTATAAACCTTTTATGTTCATAGTAGTATTTAACACTTATGAAGTTCAGATAATTTTAAATATAAGTGATTGTATATGTTATATGTTTTTGCTGAATTTTAACCTTTATTGTGACTGAAAACATTTAAGTTAATATCTTTTTTCTTCAGAATTGCCATTTATTCCTGAAATCATCACCAAGGATTCACCAGGGGTGCCAAGGGAATGAGGAGGGTCAAACACTGATTGGGGGTTGTCAGGAGTTTAGATGGACTTGGAATGGATGGGGAACCCCAGCTATCCTTCTCCCATCTAATGCCACAGAAAAGGATCCTCCTCTTGCTAAGCGCTCCCCTCCCTATCCCCATGCCCAGTTTTTCTTAAAGGGAGGTGGGTTGAGGACTTGGGAAGAGGGTGTAGTGTGATTGGGCTCCAGGAGGGGGAAGGGCGCTGTGGGGGAGGGCCCACCCATTTCACATGCATTCACAATACTGATTTCCCAGGGAGCAGAAATTGAGGAAGCCAGCTGAACCAGGCCTCCCTCCTACTCTGGTAGCTTATGCCCTAAGATCAAGAATAGGCAAATGGGACCTTATAAAACTACAGAGTTTCTGTAAGGCAAAAGACACTGTCAAAAGGACGAATAGGCATCCTACAAATTGGGAAAAGATCTTCACCAACCCCACATCAGACAGAGGGCTAATATCCAATGTATACAAAGAACTCAAGAAGTTAGACC
>BDUI01006256.1:16665-41595 GCA_002335545.1 Apodemus speciosus
CTCAGCAAAAATTAATACACTTGTGGTCATTAAAACAGACAGGCAAGTCACCTGTCATTTCAGCACTCAGTAGCCTGAGGCAGGAGGATTTCCATGACTTTGAGGCCAGTGAAGATTATACAGTGAGATCATATCATAGAAAACCAAGTCAAAACAAACAATAAGACCTAAACCCAATTTTGCTGGGTAAATAAGGGATGTGTTCTCCAAGTTGCACATGACCCCACRGTACATTTATAATTGCAACGAAAAAAATTAAATTCCACCACCTGGCACTCCTCGACCCACCTTGTCATCCCACTGTCCTTGTACCTTTCATCAAAGATCCTGCTGTGTTGGGATACATTGTGTTAAGATGCGTTTCTGTATACCCAGTTGCTAATTCTGCACCAGGGAGAGCTAAATACTAGCCTTATCTTGGTATTGTTATTTCTGTAGCCCATCACTGGTCTGATACTTTGTAAATAACTTGCTCCTTCCTCACTTGTCTAAGGCTATCCAGAATTGTATCTGATTGGCTTTAAGCTGCTGGCTTAGGAAGTGGAAGGCAGACTTATAGGCAGAGAGAGAGAGACTCTGGGAGAACTGAGAGGTGAGATTCAGGAGTAGACATGGAGGTTGATGAATGGACCAGAGTGGAGCACAGAGGTGGATCTGGCCACATGGCGGGACATAGCCCAGGATTAGTCAGGATAGAGTAGTTGGGAAGATTGGCCAGCTAAGGCCTAAGCTTTAAAATGCTGGTAAGCGTCCGCATCCTTATTTATACTGCTGGTGGGTCTAAGAAAGTCCTGTTCTATTGTTGGCCAAGCTGAGACTGAGTCTACATTCTCACTGGCTTGGAGAGGGAAGTGATTCCACTTAAGTACTCCCCTACTGTTGGCCTCACATCCACATGCGACTCAGTGGGTTATTAAAACAGTAAGTTGTGAAATTGGGGTGTGTGTGTGTGCAGGTCAGGACAGACAGAACAGATTACAAGACAGATGAAATGACCCTTGGGCAGGGGCCTGCCTGTTGAAGATGGATCTGTATTTACCACTCAGGGTAACACAGAAAAGCTGGCACCGGCTTTATTCTGTAATGGTTAGCACTTCTAAACTGCTCATGGTGGTTTGATTAAGAATGGCTTCCACAGGATCACATTTGGAAACTTTGTTAGAATAGCTGAAACTGTTTGGGAAAGAGTAGGTGTGTGGCCTTGTTGGAAGACACATGCCACTGGGATGGGCTTTGAGGCTTCGAAAGCCCACATCATTCCAGGCGTCTCTCTGCCTAGCGTTTGTGGATCAGATATAAGCTCTCAGCTGGTGTTCCACTGCCATACCTACCAGCCTGCAACCATGCTCTTGGACTCTCTGCAACCATGAGTCTCAAATTAAACTTAACAACAACAACAACAACAAAGTTGCCTTGGTCACGGCAATATAAAAGTAACTAAGATATGCCCTGTTATTATTGTTTTTTTAATCAAATAGATTTCCTATCCCTAAGAGTCCAACCCTGGAGAGCTTTCCCATGTACTCACGGACCATGAATGAGTGACACACCCCCTCAGTACTTTTCTGCTTAGACTCGGACTATGGGAAATTACAGATTTTGATTCCCAAACCATAATGTTGGATTTGGGATGAGTGAGGTCAAGGATGCTAAGAGTGAATTTCAAGGAGATGGCAGTTGCTTTTCCACTTCTGGTAAAACTTTGGATGGATGGGACAATGCTGCTGTGCCCTGCGCAGCAAGGGCATAGCTCCAGCTTGAAGACTCACCGCTGTCCCAGCACCCCAGTGGCAGGGGCAGGCAGACTGCTCTCGAGATCCAGCTTGGTCTACGTATGTTTCAGACTAGCCAAGGGTAGAGAGAGACCCTGTCCCCCCCAAACCAAACACTCATACTCACCTGTCTGGCACTCCAGATCCAGTGAACTCACCGGCTTATTTTAAAGTACCTGGGTACACATCATGCATGATGGGTGGAAGTGAGTGTGGGCGAAGGCCACGAGAGTGGGGATGTTGTGGGTCCAATGGCATTGTCTGGTCTGTACCAGTGAGTGTGCAAGGCTGTGCCACTGTGTGCCAAAGGCAGGAGAAACTTGGTGTGGGAGAAACATTTACTAGAGACCATTGCTGTCAGCCAACACTGGATCAGCAGAGCCTTGAGGGCAATGAATGTCAATGCTTGCTCTAAAGACAGCCGTGTCTTATTAGGGAGAAACAGTCACCGTGAGTCAAAACTTCAAAGATACGGCCGGGTGGTGGTGGCGCACGCCTTTAATCCCAGCACTCGGGAGGCAGAGGCAGGCGGANTTCTGAGTTCGAGGCCAGCCTGGTCTACAGAGTGAGTTCCAGGACAGCCAGGGCTACACAGAGAAACCCTGTCTGAAAAAACAAAAAACAACAAACAAAAAAACACCCCCCCCCAAAAAAAAAAACTTCAAAGATACATTTGAAGTGTGCAAGAGGCCAGCCGACTCTCACGGACTTGGTGTAATTGTCATGACACAGCCCCAAGATGTACCGTTTATGCTGAGTTTAAGATTTATCTTTTTTCTCTTCAAAAACTTCCAACACTAGATATATATTAGTCTTTTTTTGTTTGTTTGTTTTTGTTTTTTGAGACAGGGTTTCTCTGTGTGGCCCTGGCTGTCCTGGAACTCACTCTAGACCAGACTGGCCTTGAACTCAGAAATCCGCCTGCCTCTGCCTCCCGAGTGCTGGGATTAAAGGCGTGCGCCGTCACCGCCCGGCGATATRTATTAGTCTTGTAGAGTGTTCCAATTCATCTTCTGCAACTTTGGAAACTTGGCTCTGAGAGTGCAGAGATACAGACTTGATAATGTGATTGGTGGGAAAGCCTTTTGCCAGGTGACTTTCAGAGTTCAAGGCCCACCTAGTCTATACAGTGAATTCTAGGCCAACCAGACCTACATAGTAAAACCCTATTTTTATTTTTATTTTTTTAAAAAAAAAAGGCTTTTGTATGCCTTCATGCATGAAAGGTTAAATTTCTCCAGATCTTAGGCCTCTAGAAATGGTGACCCATAGTGGCATTTGACCCCTCTCCCTGAGGACTTGAACTCTTTCAGCACTTTGGATAACCAGTTTGAAAGCTGGGCATGCACAGGGATACATTTTAGAGACTTTTTATTTAAGTGGTTGTACATGCAGGAAGCCAGAAGAGGGTGTCAGATCCCCTGGAGTTGGAATTAGAAGTGAGTTGCACCGTGCGGGTGCTAGGAACCGAATTTGGGTCATCTGAAAGAACAGCTAGTACTCCGAACCCCTGGGCCAGCGCTCCAGCTGGGGATCCGACCACTTGCTTTTTGACCTCCTTACTAAGGAACACAGCTCAATAACCGCTGTCACATCTGTGTGAGTCGTTTGCATACCTGAGTGCTGACCCTGAGTATAAGCTCAGTGGAAGTTCAGGGAAGGGGGCTGGAGAGTTGCACTAGTTTAGATAGTAGACTGGAAAATGGATCTTCCGGGAGCTGCAAGCATGGTCGTGCTTTCAGAAGAATGCAGGTGGAAGCCTGGCAGGCTGGCTGAGAAAGCCAGGAAAGCCAGCAGATGCCCTTTTCTCACAGCCAGATAAACAGATGTCATGCACCTTCAGAGTGATGGGTGCCATGAGACAGATGTCATACACCTTCAGTGAAAGTGAACCAGGTAGGGTGAGAGGGCAGTGCTGGGAAGGGACTGTGTAAATGGGTGGTTAGGTCTTCCCAGAAGGGCGCTAGGATTATGACCAAGCTGGAGCAGAGCTTAGCCAGGGCCCAGAGGCAGGCAGAGGACAGCAACTCAGAGCTCAGACTGCCCGGCGATGGCGTCCCCATGGGAGATGCAGGGGAGAGGAGACAGGATGAAGGGTTTATGAGTGGTGCTGGTAGAACAGGTATGGGTGAGGGAGAAAAATGTTCTTTTTGTGACGAAATCTTACTCTGTAGACTAGGCTGGTCTTGAACTCAGAGATCCATCTGCTTCTGCCTCCTGATAGCTATGATTAGTGGTGTTCACCATCACTCCTGGCCAGGATACAGGTTTATGCCACTTTCTAGTGTACTACATGCTTTGGTCAGTAGCCCCCTTTGGCCTCCATCTTAACGAGGGCTTTAGTTACCAGTCACCACTTACTGCTCAGTTCACAGCCCCAGGGAACTGCTGTGGCAGAAATGCCCCCCTCTGTTTGATGTTGAAATTCTCATGTCCAGTATCAAGCCCCAGGGAAGGTGGCCAGTTACTACCTTCTTAGCACACAGACCTCCTGGCAACTTGCTGCGCTCCTCCCTAATAGTGAGAAGCACACTTCCACTGTAATCTACCCAGTTCATGGGTAGAGACTGCTGTTGGATTTAGTGACACGATGAAATGCATGGAGGGCCTGAAATATACGAGGCAGAGAGCTGGGATGCCTGGGCCTGGCCCCTGCTCTGCCACTTCCCATGTGGCTTTGGACAAGATCCTCACTCCATGCCTTAGCTTCAGTGTTTAGTGAGGAGACATGGTCAGGCTCAGTTTCTGTCTCCTTTGAAGTGAACACACTATTCTGTCACTGTGTCGCAGATGTACACAGCCTGGGTCAGAGTCAAAGGCCTTTAGTGGCAGTGTGGGTGGTAAGAACGTCAGCTCAGGGGACAGTCCACTGAGCCCCAAGCTCTCCGGGCATGCGTTGCTGCTGTGTGTTTGGGGAATCTGCCAGTTACAGGGCCCGCAGAAGCAGCCGAGAGGCCAGAGGTCACTGTGCGGGCACAGCCCCTGGGACTGACCTGTGGCTCGTGCCTCGAGGGCTGCTTCCTCATCTGGAGGGCGGGTGGCAGGAGAGGGAAGGGCAAGCAGAGGCAGTGGGTAGCAGCTCTGTCCAGGTTGCCATGGAGAAGAGCGCTTGGGATTTTAGTGGGGGAAAAAATTAAACATTTCAAGATTGAAGACCCTGGTCAGGAAAAGGCAAGAGAGGAAGGAGACATGGCCCCTAGCTGATAAAATGGAAGGTTAGGTGTGTGTGGTTCCTCACCGGAGAGCCGAAGACAAGCCAAGGTTTGCACATCGGGGAGCAGAAATCCACTCAGGAGTCTATGAGAGAATCTCCATGCTCCCATGACTCAGGAAGGCAGTGACTGGGGAAACCTTAGGCATCTGGGATACTGGCAGAGAAACCACCAGAGAGGCAGAGAGGGAGGGCTGAAGGCCAGTCTAACAGCAGAGGCATTCCCCACAGTGACAGGGAACACGAGACAGGCAACAGAAGCCAGAGAAGCAGGCACTTACCTTAGGAGTGTTCAGTGGGTCAGTGGAGCTGGCAAATAGTGCTGGAGGCCTTGACAGTGGGCGGCTGGAGGAGTCTCCTCCCTCCTAGCTCCAGGCCACTCAGAAGCCTTTCGGGAAGAAGTGCTATGGTTTGTCTTCCTCTTTCCAGGTTAGAGCCTGGAATTCAGGCAAGAAAGAAGAATCCAAAAGCCACCAGAGGTGTTTCTCTCTTTTATTTAAAAACAGTGCTTCATTACCATTTGCAAAGGCTGAGGCAGAGCCCCTCCTTTGCTAAGAGTTTATAAAAGCCAGCAACATGATCAATAATTTATACACATGGAGAGTAATACAAAAAATAATGAATAAAAGCTAAAGACCTAACTACTCCAACCTTCACAATTCCAGCTACTTGATAATAGGAGTAACCCAATGAATACTGTATGGTCTGAAAGCTACTATACAATATGATTCTTAAGGAGGAGGAAGAGGGAGGGAGGGAGTTAGAGACTGTCACAAAGCCCTGGGTGCTTCTCTGGAGTTAGCAGGGAAACAGGACCCTGGGTAAGCAGCTCGGGTGCCCTAGGAGGTGATTCTGGGAGAAGATGGGAGGGAAGGAGACACAGCTGGGTGGTCAACTGGACAAGCATCCAAGCATCCGCATATGCCCCCATGTCCGTCCCAGTGGTACCTGTCCGGCCATGAGGAAACCACATGTGTTAGACAGGCCACTCCCTGCCACAGGGGTGTGGAGAAGAGCGAGGTTCTGTGGTACTTTGAGACTCAAAAACTGAGAGCCTCAGTTCACTCTGCAGCTCAGGYTTACACGTGGCAGCCCCAGGCGGCTCTAGCTATTCACAAGCTGAATGCTGACATAGGGAAAAGTCATGTCTCTTAGGGAAAAAGGATCAGTTCATCACTCGATATATAATGCAGCCAAAAAGAGCTGCCCAACAAGCACGCACACAAAAAATACTGTGAACAGAAAATACAAGAAAACAGCTAAGCTAGGAGTCCTGAAGGGGACAGACAGCGATTAAAGCTTATCGGTCCCCAGAAAAAACAAACCAAAAGCATTTTCTGAAAAACTCAAAAACTCGCGTGCCCCTGGGAATCTGGCATTGGTAACCGGAAGAGGGAGGAAGGAAAGAGCATTGCTGTTCCCTTTTTGCCTGCCAGGGTGAATGCAGCAACCCCCCCCCCCCCCCCCCCCCCCCCCCCCCCCCCCCCCCCCGCCCCAGCACTGGCATGTACAGAGGGCTGCCCCCTAGGTGGGAGGTCTCTGTCAAGGCAAGGTTGAGTTTTGGCTGATGGGCAGTTCTCAGTTACCAATCCCTGCCAGCCAGCACCACCATGGCTGAACTCATCTACTGTGTTTTCCTGAGTACACTGTAACTGGCTACAGTTTCGGTAACTTGCATAAGAACATGGCTTCCACAGCCGACCACAATACTTCAGGGCCCGAGCCCCTGGCTCACTCCTATCGCCTCGCCGAAGAGTCTGGCAGCCTGTGGTAGTTGGTGAGCCTTTCAAAGGAAAGTTGCCAAGGGACTGTCCTGCACTCAGTAACCTAGAGGGCACATGCTGGCTTAGGACACCCAGAGCCTGCTTGGGATGGGGGTCCTGTTTCCCGCTCTAGCCCAGGGATGGCAACTGTTTGGCCGATGAGGAAGCAAGGAGAAAGGAGGTACACAGGAGAGGGGAAGGTGGGAAGAGGCTTCCGGACAGCAACATTTCCAAAAATATAGTGTTTATGCAACAGAGAATCAAGTGTCACTGGTGTATACTACAAATGATCAGACATTCTCAAGAGCATGACAAAATAAAACACACGTTTACATTAGATGTTCACCGTGCCCACTATTGTTTCCTATCTGAAAACAGTGCAAACAGGTAACTTATGCTTTAAAACACCACGACCCCTTCCCCACCCCCCAAAGTCCCTTTCCTCCTAACATCCAGGGGAAAAGTCTGCAATTTTGCAAACGTTGCCATGCTAGAGTTTTGAGTAGTGGAGAACTGACTGGGCCAAAGGAGAAGGTTCACCAGGCAGCTTCCCACCCTTCCTGGCACCCCCGTGTCCCAGACTGCCCTTGCTCGCCTGGCACAGGGAGGGGCACCCTATGCTCTCTTGCATAGCCTCACATCCTGCTCAYCTTATGGTGTCTGGAAGCTACATGACTAGGTACAGGATGGAGGTGGTCACGGACCTTCTGGCTGCGCCTCTAAGAAAGCACAGCCTAAACTAAACAGTTCAGCCCCTGAGGAGTCCATGTTTGAGGAAAAGCCACAAGCTCTCCTTAAACTAAGAGCCGAGTGCCAGGCGGTTTCCAAGGGAAAGAAACACGTTGGCTCAGTTCAGACAGCGGCTGCTGCAGGGTGACGGTGGCGGAGGTTCCTGGAAACCTGAGAGCCTTAAAATGACAAGTAGCATGGTGCTTTTCTGGGCTGAGGTTGAACTACGTAACACAGAAATTCTAGAAAAGACCTAAGGCAGCTCTCTGGATTGAAAGAGGAACAGCCAGACAAATGTTTTCACTACAAGTCTCCTTAAAGCCCAGCTTCTAGTAAGATTCTCAGCATAGAAAGCCCAGGCCACAGAGGCCTGAAAAACCAAAAACACCCTTCTCACACTGTGTTCCAGTGTCAGCCATCCTTTTGAAATCACTCAGAATCCTCTAACAGAGTCACAAAATGCCCGTCTCCTCTAGCCTGCTTTCCTAAATCAGTTCAACAAGCCAGCACAGTGGCCTTGAGGGCCAACCATGAGGCCAATACAGAGAAATCCCGACACTTGGGGGTGCCAGCTCTCAGTGCTCACCCTGAAATCCAGACCGTTGCATAAAAAGCCAACTCCATCTAGTCTTCCTTGGAAAAGAGCCTGAGGAAGTGGCATCAGAGAGTRTCCTTGTATGTGCAGCAGAGACGCACTGGCAAACAGACTGGCCTTGGAGGCCTCAGCCAGAGCCAGCTGGACTGAAGGGCATGCAGAAAGGCCCCTCAGGCCTCTCTAGCACGGGCCATGGGACTGGCCTTTTCACCCCGCGTGGCCACCCTTACTCCTGTCTAGGAAAAAAGAAGCCTTCTTCAATTCTTTCTCCCTTTCTACCCTTTTGGATACGACTGTCAAGGGACTAGCCTACTCTTCACCAGGTRAAGGGGCTTGCCTTTTTGTGAGAATGGTCCTTATTAAACAAAGACCCAAAATGTCTGTTTCTTTAGCCAGTAAATTTTCTCAAAAAGAAACAAGAGAAAGAAAAACCCCTCTGCCTCCATTCTCTAAAACTCCAAAAGGTCCTAGCCCATCCCTTCCCCTTATTAAAATATTTATGCACATACAATGAAAACTGTCATCACAGCAACAACAAACCAAACTTTGGCTCAGGGGAAGGGACTCCGTAAGTGGCCAGCAGGCAGGCAGTCTTGTCTCCTATTCCACATGTTGCCCCAGAACCAATGACTACACTGAAGTCTCTGGCTTCCATGTTGTCTCCTCAGATATCATGGGAGATTGGATCTGAGGGCAAGACGGTGTGTGCCAACCGCAGCCCAAGGCCTTCTCTGCTTACAAAAGGACGCTGATGCGGTCACATGTCAGCCACTTTAATTCAGGGACATGAATCATTTATCAGTCAAAAATGTGTAGAGGCAGAGGCGGCAACAACAACAACAGCAACAGCAACAAAAGAACCAAACTCAAATAAAATAACCCTAAAACAGATCCTAATCAAACCAAAGCTCATGTCCCTGACCTCCTCCTTTAGCAGCGGTCCCTCAATGAACTGACCAGGGAGCCAGTTGGTATTCCTTTTCCTAACGCCTTCATTTGGAGCCTCTGTGGGACCCTTGCCTTTCGCACACATCTCGGATCTGGGGGAGAAAGAAGTCCTTTGGAAACAAATCTGAAGCCAGGTTTCACTTCCATGGCCCTTGCAGGAGAACCCTTGCCATTTTACATCCTCCTTCCAAGGCAGGCTTAAAGTCCATGGTCTGTCTTCTTAATGTTCCCCGAGGGTCCAGGTGCTTGGCTGTGGCTCTGGAGGACACTGTGAAGCTGGGTGCAGTGGCCACAAGGGCTGGAGACTCACAGAGGCTCTGGAAGATGGAAATTCCTATGGCTTTGGAGTGAGGACAAACTGCCTCTGCCTGCCCTTACTGGTCCTCACCAGCACACTGTAGGGACAGCCAGCCTAGGGGCGTGTTCCTTATCCTGCCCCAGCAGAGGCTTTCTGAAGCCTTTCTTACTCTGTTCTGACTCGGTGCTGCAAGAAGACGAAGGGACATCAGATTGAACATCCCCCTGTCTCTTCTACACTCTTTAATGGCTCTGAACAATCTGTATTTTAATCCTCACACTGTGCCCAGATGCCTGGGGGAAATCTGGCCACTGACTATTCATTCTTCGGTTCCTGGATCCCGAGGACACGGGAGTAGCATGTTAATAAAGGACAGAGGAGTTGCACAGTGGCTCAATTAAAGGGGCAGCAGCCCAGCAGGAATGCTGAGGTTTCTGAAAAGAAAAAAAAACAAACAAGTGTTTTCCTATTCTGGAGCTCACTCCAAGATCACGGTTATACTGAGGTGTTCCTTATCCACAGTCTGAGAGGGTGCTTGAGAATACCAGCACTGTAATTCCAAAAGCCATGCCAACACTCTCAGGCTGTGCCTATGAATGACTGTAAAAAGAATACAGAGGCAGGAGGGAAGAGGAGAGAAAAGCATCTTTGAAATTCTCCTGCTTTGCAAGCACAAACTCCTACCTAAAGGCATATGGATTCCAGCCACAGCCAGTCAGAGCCTCCAGCCAAAGATAGGCCAGACAGGCACACTGCTGCAGAGCTGGCCTCCACTCTGCTTGTCCCCCAGTCATCAGCACCAGATCCACTTTGGTAATTCTGTCTGCTGGCTTCTGATCAAATGCACATGTCAGCTCTACCCTCCTCGRCTGTCTCCTCTGTGACGGACAGAATAAGCTAAGCGTGGACATACAGACGTGGAAATGCACTATCTTTTTTTTTTTTTTTTTAAACCACAGTTTAAAAAAAGCAAAAATAAAAACAACAAAAAAAAAAATCTCCAAACAAAAAACAAAACAAAAAACCCCAAAAAACTAAACCCCTCCAAACAAAAACAAAAATTCAAAAACAAAAAAACCAAACCAAACCAAACCAAAACAAAAAAGCACAATCTTTGGAACAAAAGAATTAAAGGCAGAAATTTAAAGGAAAAATACATATTCAAAGAACATAGTGAGGTATAAAAAAGTATTCTCTCTTTTTTGTTTGTTTTCCTCTTCATCTTGCTATAGAGTCCTCTACTAGTAAATATTGCAATAGCCAGGCCTCATGAACTGGGGGCTGTCCCATTTGCAGGGGTCTCACGTCACTTCAGTAGGGGGCAAATCGGCTGTAGCCACCTCGGTACAAACTCGCCTGCAGTAAGTAGAGACATAAGAATATTGAAAGGATGAGAAAAGCATTGGAAATGAAGCAACATGTCTGGAGAGAGCACCTCTCTCTCTTGGCAACCAGGCAGTGGAAACATTGTAATGGCTGACTTCACAATTATACGACTAGGCACAGGTGGGCTTGATATGGTTTCTATACACCTATCTATCTTTGTAATGCTGCTACAGTCCTGGCTGAAACCGGATTGCTGAGTTCCCTTCAAACACATGACCGTCAAGAGTGTGCTACCTCTGACTACTTCTTGGCAGAGGTGGTCATATYCTGTGTTCAGAATGGTGCCACTTTTAAACCCAAGCTAATTTTTCAATCAATGAAACAGATTTCCTCTATAATCTATAAAATACAGTTGTTTCTCTGTATCCGTGGGGTGCTGATTCAAGAAATGCCTAAACTGCAGCAACTCTAGACTCTTGTTAGAAAGGTTTAGTGTTTGCACATAACTARACACGCCCTCCTGCATGACTCATCTGCACAGCAGCAGGAAAGACTCACAGAAGGCTCAGTGCTCTGCAAGCACTGCCAGTCTGTACTGCTGGAGGCTAACGAGGGGCTAGACCTACAAGTGTTCAGTGAAGATTAYTCCCCCGTGCTGCGGCTGAGTCTGAGGCATGTATGTGCTTGCTACTCCGCTTGTTTCCTTCCTTTGATCAACTGACTTTCTCCGGTATCTTATTTCTTTTCACGTGAACCTTCCCARGAATCTTCTCAGGGTATGGGATTTTTCATTTAGCATCACTATGGAGTGGCCTGCCCTTGCAATCAGCAGCAATGAGTAGCAATCAGCAGTAAAGGCATCTAAGCCAAATCCAAGAAGGCTACAGAGAGAATTCCAGTCCTATGGATTATTCTAGACTCACTCTATACAGTTCTGTACTTCCCTACAGCTGCTACTAGAAGCTGTYTCTGCAGTGTTCACAACACCGGAGTCCCAGTGCTATACACCAGAAGGCAGTAGGGCAGCAGACACATTGTTAGGCATCAGCAATTTAAAACTGAGTCCACCAAGACTTGCTGGAAGACCTGGACACCTTAACATCCCCAAGCCTTTGGCACTTGGCTATCAGGAACACTACACTACTGGTATGCACCTGGTAGAGGAACCCATTCCCTTTGTTCTCTCCTAAACGATGCCATTACTTGGGAAGACTGGCACCATCAACCCCTCCTTCCTACTGCCTTTCCACATATACAGGTAAAGCAAGTGACATAAATCCCCAGGGTCTCACATGGCTTCCACACTTTGGCAATGGATAAAATTACAATGCATCACTTCCCCGGAACTTTCAAAATTTGTATGTAGAGGAGTACCATGGCTTAAGAAAAAGGCATATAAACTTACCACAGCGCCAACTCCATAGCTGGCGGCAGGGGCGAGGGCATGGTAGGGGTCAGCTGTGTACACCCTGCCGTAACTGGAAAGGAGAAGCACGGTCAGACAGAAGCAGTTGAGACTGATACTGAAGGCCCTATGCTGCAGACCTAGACGATTAGTAGGGAAAATGGCAGACAGAAGAAGCCTTCCTATCTTTGTTCCTGAGTACAGTAACTGGGAAATCCTGACTACTATACAATGGCAAAGAAGGGGTCAAATGGGAAAGAAGACCAACTGTAATCAMAGCCAAAGAAAAGACAGAACAAGAGAGCAAGTACAGGAAGAGGCTAGGCTTGGGTGCTGTGTGGCAGAAGCCATGAACAGGCTCCAGAGAGCGCTAGGCTGGCAGGACCCCAAGGACTCAGGGCAATTCTGGAAATGGTGAAGGGGGAGAGGGATGCTGCAGATAGCACGGTGCTCAGGCCTGCTCGCTCTGGCTCTGTACATACCCGTCGCTGTAAGCGGCTGCAGCGGCTGCAGCAGCTGTGGCTGCGGTTGCAGTAGCAGGCTGTGCATATCTGTAGGCTGCATATCCACCCTACAGGAGAGAAGAGAACTGACTTTACAGCTACCTCTCCCTGAGACAGACACCCCTCCCCCCATACAGACACAACACATGTAGACACAAGGACAGACACAAACACAGACACACATGGAAAGAGATGTTTCAAACTGCACCAGTTTGCATGCTCCTCCTATGGTAGGAAATCAAGCTTTAGCCAATGTAGAAATTTGCTTTCCAATTTGTGACAGTAAGAAAAATGAAGTACACAGGTACTATCTAGAAATTTTAAGAAATACAGATATGATTTTGGATCTTACTTCAGTGTTTTTTGGAACTYTTGACATGGAAAATATTCATGAAATGTTAGGAGAATTGGGTCAACATGCATATAACAGTTAAAAGAATTAAAATCTACTACTCCTATCAGTGTCAATATCAGACTCTCTGCACTGGGACTGGCTTATCACTAAGAGAATGCAGCAGGTCATGGAAGATCTAACCCAGAGCTTGGGTCCATGTGGCAGAGCATGTCTGTCAAGAGCAACACTGACAAGGACGAGTCAAGCAGACCAGACATCAAAGAACTGTCTGTGAATCAATAAATCCGCCACCTGCTTGTCAGAGTGGCGGGGACAGAGATTGTGGTCTTATAACACTTAACCTTAGTTCTCTCCAGGAAAACCTCAACTCTAGCCCACATTCCAGACTTGGGGAAATCAGAACGCAAGTGGCTTAGGAGTGCTTGACTGGCTCTGAAGAGGTCAGAGAAGCCTCAGCTGCTTCCTTTTCTCATAGCAGCCTTTGGGAGCTTTTTCCCAGTGGATTATATTCCTTCTTGAGAAGTCATGAGGTACACAGAACCACTGCAGCCTGCTTCTCCACCTGCATTTTGATGAACTAAACAAAGGCAATCGATGTGTATATGAACAGAGATGTCCCTTCTGGAAAGGCTCAAGAACAGTAAGACAGGCTGATACAAGTGGTAAGGCTTCACTGTATCCTTCTAAAACCCACATACTTTATCTAAATCTAATTCAGAGATACTTGAAAACAAAACCAACCAACCAATCAACCAATCAACCATCCAACCAACCAACCAAGCAAAAAACTCCAAAAAACCCAAGACAGTAGCTCTGGCTGTCTTGGAACTCACTCTGTAGACCAGGCTGCCCTTGAACTCAAGAGATCCACATGCCTCTACCTCCTGGGTGCTGGGATTAAAGGTATGTGCCACTACCACCTGGCCAGTTACACATTTTTATTGCCATCCTTTGGGTGTCAAAAATATCTATTCAGTTGGTCCAACTGACTTAGTTGGTTCAGTCATGAAGTACAGATAAAGCAGTGTTTATTCCTGTAGAAGCCCCACATCTCAGGTCAGCTGAAGTATCCCATTCTTTTTTCCTTTGAATGCTCAGGTTTTTGCTAACTTTGCAAGAGATATTCCACATTTCTAGGTTTTGGGGCCATTTTTTAGGGTTGAAAAGATGTGTTTGTGTGTGTGCATGGACATACAGATTTGGAGATGATATCTCTAACCTAGAGACAGAGCTACTCTAGGCTGCCTGGAAACTTGCTATGTAGACCAGGCTGACTTTGAACTTACAGAATCACCTGCCTCTTCTTCCTGAGTGCTGGGATTAAAGGTATGTGCCATCATACCTGACTAAGAAGTATTTTCTAATGGGATCCTTGCCTACCTAGCAGTTCAGGGTGGCTTCTTTGATTCTTGATAACTTTCATTGTGGTAAATGATTTTCCGAACTTGTAAGCTTTCTCTAGTAAAGCGCCAGCACTGTGAGGAGCTCTGCCAGTCTATGCTGTAAGAAGTCAGAGTCAGCAACTKCAAATACATGTTTAAAGTGCACTGGCTCTGAGCTGCTGTGCAACATTCCTTTGCTGTCACCCTTTCTACAGGTGCCTATAAGGTTTACGCTCTATAAGGGTGCCTCTGAGTTACCCTGCAATGACATGGCCAAAGTGTAGTGAGGCAGGAAGCATCCTTGTGACTTTCAGCCATATCTACTGCAAGAGCAGGCTGGACTATCCCCTCAATGCCTCACAACTGGCTCCACAGGGCTAGCTCCAGTCCGTCTTTACCTCAGAGGACACAGGGTGATAAAAGCATTGGTTAGAGAACAAAAAGCTCATCCTTATAGTTCAGTCTTTGTCTGGACCACGAAGGCTCAGCTGTTCATTCTATTAGATATGGCTCCTTCTATTTTTCATAATGGAAGCCGAATCTTTAGTGACTGTCTGTGTAACAAAGGYACKTTGGTACTATGTGCTTTCTCTTCAGCATTCCTTCAAACACTAAGATAATCATTACAATTTTAGAACTCTAAGATAGTGAAAGCAACTTCAGGTTGATCTATGCTTAGCTAGGTACAGCGTTTACAGACTGGAGCAGGATGCAGGTTCTTGCTGATAGTTCAGATTCAGGACTGATCCCTGGGAACTTGAAGAGCGAGTGGGAGCTGCTGCATACTGTCTCCAATCGAAGCTCTGAGTTTGGCTGCTGACTGGGAGGAAGGGCTCCTAAGCAAGACAACGGACAGCAATGGTTCCCTCAGTGGCTTAGGTCCTTCCTACCAGGAAGGAAATGGGCCTTCTCCATCTTTAGTAATTTGCTTTCACGAGCAGGCTTTATTGACACTGATGGGCTTGGGAGAGTACTGTCAAAAAGGAAAACGACATTAGTGCTTTTGATCAGCAGAGGTCTTTTAACAGAAGTCATTTAAAGGAGGGCTACATGTGGGCTGGAAGGGTAATACTTTACCAAAGCAACCTGGTAATTCACCCACGCCTAAGGAAAAGTGTGCTGTGTACCAAGAAGTGATTCCTCTCTGATACATCTTACTCCAGAGTCTTTCTGCTTTTGCTGAAATTGGGCATTCTACAGAACCTTACATAAAACTCAGGACAAAATTTATAACAATTGACTTAATTGCATTCTAGGTTTTACAGTGTACAAAGATTCTGGGCTAAGATAACCCCATCCCCCCTACTTAACTTTAATGAGTAAATTTGAAGTCACTTATATATAGAACATGAGAGCAAAGTGCAGTTTGAAACACCAAGATTTTCATTACTGTTTCTTAAAATTTTCAAAAAGAACAAGGTGGGAGTAAGGAGAAGAGGGCTCAGGCGTGGGGGTGGGGTGGGGGGGTGGCACCACATTAATATTAATCACATTAAAACTGAGCATGCCGACACCCGGAGCTAAAACAACAGCAAAACCACCACGTCCAGACCGGCACTGGCTAACTCTATCTATCCCAGCATTCTCTTGGGACAGCGGTTTGCCCTAGGTTCTACCACAAGCTCGGTGAAGTACACAGCCTCAATTACTAGAGCGTGCAGCCACAACGACCTGGTATTACGGAAACAGTCAGTCACCACTTGAGTTAACATTCCATACCCTAACAACTGGCCCCTCCCCAGCCCAAAGGAAGAGTAAATCTTGCCCACCCGAGCCCTGGCCCATACCACAATGTTAATAATTATAACAAGCAGTAACCCATCTGTTATATCAGAGAAGGGAACAGAGACTCCACTGAGAGATTTAGAGTGAGATGTTAACATTTCTTCAGCTGACTGCACAAACAAACAAACAAAAAAAGAGGAGAAATAATTCATTTGGAGATATGAAGTCATGAATAGCTGATGTGTATTGCTTTTAACCATGCACTGATGCAAAACTGAAGCAACCATTAATAAAAATTAAAAAGGACATATGTATTTACACACAATCAGACCTGTTTGATCTGAAGCAGTTTGCAGATTCTATCTGTGTGTGATTTGAAATAAAACAAAAAATGGGGATTAGCATGGCCACAGCACACAGAGTGCAGGGGGCACACACACGGCTTCTGGACTCAGCTACCTACGTCTAGCACAGCTAAGCCTGCCTCAAATCCACACATGCCCCTTGAAAAGCAGTTAATTTTCTTTGTAACCTTTCTAAGTAATGCCTAGTACTCCCCAAGTGGTGGTCCGAGCCCACTCTTCAACCTGAACGGCTCTGGCGACAGAGCTCCCCAGGAGCAACTGCAGATTCCTATCTAGTGTCATATTTCTGCTCCCACTTCCGGTTTCTTCTCAAAGATTAAGCCCTTTTGCTAATGACTTTCCAAAGTGTGAAAGGAAAGCCTGCTTCCCACACCCAGTGTCACCTCTTTGGGGTTTTCTACTCTTCTTCCCTGAATCAGATTTATCATGGGATTAACTCTGCACCACTGGGATTCTTCTGTAGCATTTCTGCAGGCGTGCTTGAAACAAAACAGAAGTTCCAACCATCGCTCCCTACATATGACCCCTCTCTGAACACCTAAAGATTTTCATCTTGTCTTGATTTTAACCTTGCCTTTAATTTAATTGTATTTTGTTTTAGGTTTACATTAAAACAGGACTTTGGTGAGCATGTGATGTCAAGACACCTTCTTTCTACCCGAAAGACAATGACATGTGACACTGAGGAGGAAAGTGTGCAGCTCAAGACCAGAAGACAAATGAAAGCTTGTTATCCCATGTAGTGTACAGATGGACAGAGCAAGGCAAGTGTGTGCACGTACAAGCATGTGTGTAGGGGGCTGGCAGGCATGATGAATAACATCGCCATGGAGGAGTAGAGATCTGTTCTACTTAGCAAGGGTCTAGTGTTTGGCTTCTAGAACCACTGGATTTGGCCTGGATGATCCTAATGCCCTCTTCCCTACACCAGTTAAGAGTCTCAGCCACAGGAGACAGTTCTCATGTAGACACAGCACAGGCTTGAATACAAAATTCTTAATTTCTGCTCTGAATGGACATATCTACATATTCCAAAAGTGTTATTTAAGTTCCATCTCATTTCATTTAAATTTGGGGTTAAGGAGAGAAACTGTTATCAACTTGATTAGCTTTGACTTACATGATTTATGAGAGATGAACTTTAATGAATTAAATCTTTCAAATACTTTGGTATTCCACATTTCTCCAAATTAGTTCATTGCTACAATATCACTGGGTTACATGAAGTAACTGGGTTATTAAATTATGGTCTATTTTTCTTCTCTGAGTGTTCAAGCTATTGGGAAAATTCTAACAAGCATGCTATTATCCAAACACTGATCTTATCAGGTAAAAAGAAAGAGGGCACAGGAGTTACTCGTCCAGGCATGTGCAGACCTGTAACAAGTCCATGCTTCTGCAGTAGCACAGTCCGTTTCTGACTCTGATTTCGCTAGGCAGCTAAACATGGGACTTAGGGCCCCATGCAGGCAGACTTCTGCCTACTTCCTTTTGCCATCTCTTTCACCATTAGCACTCTCAGCTGCTAAGGCCTCCAATATAAAAGATTAGTTTAAATAGCATAGGCAACTGTGACTGACAGGCTGAAAGAGGCAGCAGTGGTGGGATTGTAGATTGTGCATGTGGCCGATGTGTGTTGAGGGGACCGGAAGGCTCATTTTGAAGGAAGTGCCGTGATGTGTGGATGTGATGTGGGCACTGCTGAGGTAGCAGGGCTTAGATCACACGCTCACAAGTCTTGATTGTCCAAAAAAGCCTCTGTTCCCATCTCTAACRTGGAGCTGGAATGGTTAGTATAATTCAATTTTTTCACTGCAATCCACAATCTGATTGATTGGCAGGTCACACTGGCACTCCTACCTGAGGTATTTTAGCGCTAATGATTGGTTCCTGTAACACTATTCTATAACAGAACACAGGAAGAGCAGTTCAAAAACACAGCTGTGGAAGGAAAACAATCATACAAAGAGCCCACCGTGGGCCGCCAGCCTTTTCTTTCCTTTGGATGCAAGCATGCTTTTCACAGGGTGAGAGTCAGGAGCGTTTGTTGTCCCACTTAGAAGATCAATTAGGGTGAGCTACAGCCTTTCTAATGGGAAAAAGGGAGGCAGCAGGGATGGGGAGTGGACACACCTCTATCCTGGAAGAGCAGGGCTCTTTACCAATGGAGGACGTGAGAGCTAGATCAGGACATTTTGTCTCCAATAAGTAAGCCATAAGGAAGCAGGAAGAAAGAAAGAAAAGAAAAGAAAATGGCTCCCAGGAACCACTCTCTGAGCAGTGGGGAGGCTTAGTAGCCCCTGCATGCCCCTCTCCGAGTGTCTTCTACTTACTCTCTGCCTGGGCCAGAGTGGTTTTTGACACACTAAATCCTGCACTCACCCTACTGCAGTATGCACTTCTGAGGAAACTAGATGCAAAGGTACAGTGATGGATTTCTAGTTAGGAAATGTAGAGAGAAGCAGAACAAACTCAGGACAAGTCAGTTTGTGTGTGCTTTTAAGAACCCTCCTCAGCTCCCTCACATGGCACTACCGGTAACAGCTCCAGCTAGAACACTRTAGTGCAGTCCTGCTGTTCAGCAGATGGCTCAGATATGATCTCAGCACTAGTGACCATCTTTTGTCCTCCCAAGAACTCTTTTAGATGGGAGAGAGGGAGAGGGGGGAACAGGCAGCAGGGCTCTTGCTAGCAGGGGCCACTGGGAAGGGAGTTTTGATCAAATCCCTGGATTATTTGTTTAAGATTCTATAGATTATCCATTTAGATTAAAAAACAAAAAAAAATTCTTTTGATGGGTAGAAAAAAATTATCATTCATTAAGATGTTACAAGGCAAAATAAGGAAACAGGAGAGCCATAGCCAAGCATTCAGCTGGTTGGTTTAAGGTAAAAGCAGGCAAATCCAGGACAGAAGCAGGATATGCTTAAAAAAAAAAAAAAAAAAAAAAAACTCAAATAAGGAAGATATTACATAAAACAACGGCAACAACGACAACAACAACAACAACAAAAACAAAACAAAACAAAACAAAAAAAACCCCAAACCTCAGTTGGGGAAATAACTCAACTACAGTAGATTCCAAAAACATAAATAATATGAAAGTGAGTTTCATGAGAATATAGAGACCATCATATGCAAATATGCACATTCAGAAATGTATAAAGTGCTGTAAAGTAAGCCAGATTTGCCCAGTCCTCAACTGTGAACACAGGAGGAAAAGTTACTTCTTAAAAATTTGCTGAGCAAGAGTTAGATTTTAGTTAAAGTACAAAGAAAGGTGATGAGACACGGGCCAGGGGGGGTCTTCATGCTTGGCTGTGTAAACTATTTATGAAATTCTAGCAGACACAGTGTAAGGGATGGGCCAATGACCCCTACTTAAGGTTCCTTTATACTCTGAAGGCCTACTCTAGATAGCTGGGCTAGACTCTCCTGGCCTGAGAAACTCTCCTGGCCTGAGAAAGTGGCCTGACACCACACTGCTGAGGAAGCCAGGCACAACAGACTCTTGACAGTGGAGAGGGCAGAGAAAGCGCTTCCTGGACAACTGACCTACCTCAGAGTAACTTCCTATTGCTAAGTCTTCTTTACAGAATTATTTTAATGATTCGGGGCAGTTGATTATGCTGACATTCAGAAAAAGGCCATTTGGAAGGCACCTAATAATAGTCCTTAAAACTCAAAAGCTTTTCCCATGTCAGCTAGATTCCTTTGAAGCAGGTATGTGACCAACAAATCATGGAACATTGAACCATTTCAGCTAGAAGGACGTTGGGTTAAATGTCAATGTGCCTGTTGGAATAGGCAAATCTTCATGATAAATGAACATCAGAGTCCAGGCTGATACTTACACTCCCCAGTTTCCCTGGCTTGACTCCTAAGAAAGAGACGCACTGGCTGTGGACTTCCAGGTAGACTGAAACTGAGTATCTGTGATCCTCAAATACTATAAACTTCTCTGTAACTACTATACTAAGATAGCAGTTGCTGACGTCACTTTCACAAGTTTATATTCTTCATGTCATGTAATGTCAAGAGAGCACACAGTTCAGAAAGCTTCCTGGCGTTACATAAAACAAAGCCCTAACACTTTAAAGAGGGTGTGGGATGGAGAGAAAAGCAGAGACGGGAAAGAGCTGGTGTTAGGTAAGCTAGTCCTGTCATTTATGTATGCAGATGATGCGACAATAATACGACTTTAAACCTGCTGATCATCTCACAGGGTAAGAGATACCTAGAGCATTTGTGGGTGGGCACAGGGAAGGGRAAGACTATGTCCAGCAGACTGACCCCAGCCACCATCACAAGACCCAAAGACTTAGTTTTGCACCCAGGGGCAAGCGCAGGGGCAGAGAAGCATGCTTGCATTCTTAAAATATATAAATATATATATATATATCCACAAGGAAAAAGGAAAACAAAAATTAAATTATATTTTTAAAAAAGGAAACAAAAAATAAAAATAAAACCAAAACAAACTAAAGAAACAGAAAAAAAAGGCTGGCTTGTCAGGGGATGGGGTCAAAAAGGCCCCAGTGTGTGTACTTACATAGAGGTCAGCACCGTAAAATCCGTCCTGGTAAACCACACTGCAGAAATCCACACAAAAACAAAAACAAAAAACAAAAGAACAGAAACACATTCCGGTTATTGAGGACGGCAGCATGCACATGCGCTACACAGGCAGGTGATGTATGAATGTGCCCTGGACATGGGGCTGCGGCAAGCTGGTGACAGAGATGGACGTGTTCCATGGCTCCAGGACGTGTGAGGAGGGCTATGGGTCTGCAAAACTAGATGAAGCACCTGGACCCTAGATAACGGAGACTAGTGACAGAAGTCATGCTCCTGCAGGGCCGCATGTAGCTCCCTGAGATCTGCTGGGTTACACAGACCACCTTTAGCATCTGGAGTACTTTTAAACATTTGCTATTCTTTAACAGTGTACAAAGGGTAGGGATGGTGAGGGCTTAACTTCAGGAGGAGAGTGAACAAGGTGAATTGCATTAAGACAGGAGCTATATGCTAAGTGTGTTTCAAATGATGCTTGGTAGTTATTTTCATTTTTTCAAAGTATAGATTTTCCTGTTATCCATACATCACCTGCTTTTTACCCTGCACATTAGACATGCGATAAGATTTGGCTGATCACACAAGCATGCAAAGTATTATTATTCAGCATTTTTAAGAACCAATGCAACACCTTGGAAAAACAAGTCAATCAATTCTGACCAAAGTAAACAGAGAAATGTAATTAAAAAAAAACCAAAAGAACAAAACAACCAAAAATACCCACAATGCATTGCTTTCACAAGCAGAGGTAATGAGCTCAAGGTTAAGGTGATTGGTCCAAGAATTGAAAGGTGCAGTGGGATCCCAGATAGTAACAATATAATCCAGAGTGGCAGAGTGGGAAGGAGCAACTGGAAGATTTTAAGGGTTCTTGCCTAACTAACAGAGCATTCAAAGAATTCTGACACATACAATTGGTGACTGGAACTTTGGTCATGACTAGGCCTGTCCCTGACAGTGAACCTGAAGAAGTAGATGGCATGGCTCACTCTCCTGTCTGGGAATGGGGCAGTGCCAAGCAGGCACTATTAGTTTTTTTAAACAAAAATCTGGAGTAGTAGAATACTATTATTCGTAAAACACTCACTTTTCTCCAGCCTTATGAAGTACTTGTGTGTGTGTGTGTGTGTGTGTGTGTGTGTGTGTGTGTGTGTGTGTATGTATATACAGATAGATTTTCTCCTAAGTATTTTGCGAGTGAAAGACATTAATGGTGGTAGAGAGAAAAGACTAACTTTCTTCACGTTTGTCAGGTCAAGACTTYGCTGTTTTATGTACTTCTAAAAATCTGTTTTGGTTTATTAGCTAAGTAAAATGGATAATTTCTTTTTTCCATTATAATGAATGAGCTAACAAGTAGGGCTGCTAAGTCTTATATCTAAAAGTTGCAAGGTCACACCTTACAATGCACCTGACACTACACTTCTGTTTTTTGTGTAGCGGGAAAAGCAGATGATCTTCTAGTGTCTGTAGGCAGGCTTTACCTGCGTTAGTCTCCACGTACTTAAAGTCTGATATTGGGGTGAATCTGCCYTTCCTCTGCACTCTCCTAAAAGACTTGCATAGCTGAAGGCTGAAGAATGGGGAACACAGAGGCTGAAGGGAATTAATCTTCATCAGTGTCAGTGCGGGGCACAGCAAAGACTACAACATATTCCTTCTACAAAGACTTGCCGTTAGAAACACGGATATATTTTATTTTAAGGCAAACCACTTATTGTGAATATTCACTGGATTCTCTGATAATCCCTGTAGCCAATGCCATGAGAGCACAGAGGCTCAGAAGCAATTCTAGGAGAGCAATTCTAGGCCATCCCCAGGAAATACTGGACTTATTCCTTGCCACCTTCCATGTAAACAGGTGATTTAGTTAATAAAAAAAAAAAAAGAATACACAGGAAATTAGCATTCGATGTACTGATATGATCAGTCATAAAAGATAAGATACGTTTAAGCAAATATATATATACATATATATATCTGACACAGACTTAGTAGAGAACGGGTTATGAAGTAGCTCAGGAAGTTACAAAATAGAAAGTTCCATGTGTCTCTGTGTACTCTCTTCCTGCATATGTGACAGTCAATGCTTTTGGGTGGAAATGGGAGATACCTCATGAGAAGTTTTTCTAGGTGCTAAGCTTGTAAAAGATTCACTTTCATGTTTCAGTCAAATATTTTGTAATGAAACAAAGAGGTATCTTTAATTATTTTTTTTAAAAAAGAGATGTCAGAGGTTGAAGGTCAAAGGTCAAGTTGAGACAAAAAAAAAGGATAAAATTAAAAGCAAGTCATGGCAGAAGATGGAGATGATGGAATGCATGGGATTTAATTATCTATAAATTGCAAATGAAAGTTATTTTCTGAAGCAGTTCCCTTGCAGTGTCTTGGAGTCTGCCCACTTCAGCATGCATACTTGCCTTGTCTAATAAAAATGCTTTAATTCTGTAGCATGGAGGACTCCTAATGGTATGTCCATTGTCTATGAATGAATGAATGTTAAATTAGTATACCTCCTGGTGAAGCCAATTTTGCTATCAGAAAGGGACACCCTCTCTCTTCTGTTAGGTTTTAACTAAAAAGCAACTAATTGGCTTTTCTGCAGCTATTTATATTTCTTCACAATACAGAAAAAACAAAAACAAAAAACAACAACAACAACAACAACAAAAAAAAACCACCTGTTTTAGGCAGAGAAAAGATGAAGAAGAGAAATGTCAACTCCTGAGCAAGTTCTTGGTACAACTGACTTAAGAGAAGTTCATTTCATATAAAAACATACGTCAGGCTGACACAGGTAAACAACTAAAAGCCAATCTGCCATCTTTCCTCCTTCTCCCCATTCAAAAACAAAGGATTTGTTTGTTGCTATGGAATCTTTCCACTGCTTGAGACACCCTCTGCTCCAAACTGAAGGTGAGGGATGCTCAGCTTGTCAGCTGCCACCACCTCAGAAGCCAGCTGCAGCTGGATCCTACTTCTCCCTCTCTTCCTTGATTCAATTGGACTTGTGTGTCTTTGAATTCACCTCTTTTAATCTGTTTCCTACAAAGAAAGCAAATCCATTGTGGGTAACTAGCTTTGCTGCTCACTACCCAGGCAGTGAACCACGGGGTGGGCACATGTGCTGGCCTCTGCCCCAGCATGGGAGGCGAGACAGGTGAGCAGAGCACACACAGTCTGGCACTATGATCTCCAGCTCCCTCCTCAGTTCTTTGTAGTAGTGTTAATCCACACTCGTGCGCTGAGTGAACTCCATGCCAACACACTGCTAGCAAACACAAGACGGCTCTGGCCACTGTCTTAAGCTGTCATCATGAAGGCTTAAAGTGGCCAAAATGAGTGTTTATATAATTATGACCCTTGGTCAAATTCTRTATTTTGGTTCTTGCCCTTAGTCCATTAATTTGCAGATATTCACACAGCACCTAAATGCTGCCAAGCAACATCCTAGAAGTCAGGGAGGGCCAGAGCACTCTTTCTTCCCTTCTTTTTGTATCCAATTGCTTATTTTAGAAATGGCGATTCTGGAATCTAATGCTTACCCTGGATAGGCGGGGATGGCTGTTGGAGGAACYGCTCGGACTGCACCATACACGGTCCGCCCTCTGCCCCTCAGATGGGCTCCTCTGAAAGCAGCTGCCGTGGTGGCTGCAGTTGGGTAAGGGAAGCCAGGAACTAAAGGGAGACCCAAAATATGACAGAAATTTCAACTTGCATTCAGGAGCTGGTACAAAGTTAGACTGAGAATCAATAATGGAAAGGCAGAAAGACAGGCACCAGATCTTTCCTGAAAAGATAGCAAGCGTACTTATTAATCCACTAGTGACTCTGGGGCTTGGGGAAGAAATGGAAAGAGATACAGGATGACCAACAATGACTCCATGCCTCACTTGTCACAGATCTTGAGTTTACTCTGTTTCTTTCAGGTTTTTCCAGTCATTATGAGAACTGATAAATTCTTGATTTTTTTTTTTC